>UYYA01004665.1:370-77903 GCA_900624975.1 Angiostrongylus costaricensis
AGAGGAAAACGTTGGGTAGTTTCCCAAAATAATATTTCAGACGAAAGTAGGATCCCCTTTAAGCTGCCCTTCATATCAAATGAAGTAAGTCACGGCACTAAAAAGTGCTTAAGAAAAAGTGGTCTTGAAAATTATGTAACGGTTGTTGACATCCCACCCAATACCGTACGCCGCCAGTTAGTTCGAAACCGTCTCTATGATCGTTTGTGCAGCTCAGAAAACTGTATGATCTGTCCTAACGGGAGAGACGGGGATTGCATGAGTTTAGGTATAATATACTTGATCTCATGTAATGCATGCGGCGGGGAATATATCGGGGAAACGGGTAGACCACTTTGTGTCCGCATAGAAGAACATCTAGAAAGTGGTCTTGAAAATTATGTAACGGTTGTTGACATCCCACCCAATACCGTACGCCGCCAGTTAGTTCGAAACCGTCTCTATGATCGTTTGTGCAGCTCAGAAAACTGTATGATCTGTCCTAACGGGAGAGACGGGGATTGCATGAGTTTAGGTATAATATACTTGATCTCATGTAATGCATGCGGCGGGGAATATATCGGGGAAACGGGTAGACCACTTTGTGTCCGCATAGAAGAACATCTAGATGGGAAAGCTAAAATCCGCTTAAATACCCCTCTAGGTACGCATAGGGCACAACACAACGGCGATGATTTTGAAGTGAATGTGCGGATCCTAGCGCAGGAATCAAAAACATCAACGCGCAAAACTCTTGAGGCGTTTTAGATAAATTTCAAAAATCTAAAGATGAACCGGAAGGACGAATGCCTCACTATCACGCGTGACCTGGCGCCCTATTTCAAAATGATATTTTGACTCCGGGGCGTGTCTTGCTCGCGTAAACTACGTGTCGGCCAGTCCCGCACATAACATAACGGTGAGTGGCCTTTCTGTTCAATATGGCGTCTATTTGAAAGTTTGATCTTCATTAATACTTTAACCTTCTTTTCCACCGAATAATAAAAAGTATTCTAACATAAAGTACGTCCAGGCTCTGAGGAAGGCGAAGTCGCCGAAACGTCAGCCATCGTTCAATAACATCAAAAACAACGACAACGACAACGACAACGAAGATCTGTACCAACCTCGCGTCAGCTTAAGAAGATCAGTTTATAAGATCACATAAATAAAAAAAACCTCAGCATTCATTTATAATTCGCCGTTTTTGTTCAATAAGCAGACACGAGGTTGGTACTACAGAATTTATTACGACACAATACCTGACGTTTCGGCAGTTTTTGCCTTCTTCAGGGCCTCGGAACGTCAAATCGGCATGCGCTATTTGCTACTCAGCCAAACACTAACAAATTTGCATTTGCATAATAAACGGCTTCTTTTGAACACCCACCGTTTTATGCTTGGCAAGTATTCCTTTTAATTGGCAGAGAGCAACTGCTCACAGTAATACATGGGCGAAGAAACGAAGACTGTGCCTGGGTCAGGCATTGAATCAGCCTGAGGTATGGCGTGAGGTCACCCGTGAAAACAGCAGACTCCTCCTTACGGTTCATTTTTGAATTTTTGGATTTAATCCAGAACACTTGAAGAGTTCTACGCGCTGATGTCTTCAATTCCTGTACGAGGATAGTGACTTCTACTTCGAAATCTTTTCCGTTATGATTCTGTGTCCTAGATGCGCCTAGTAGAGTGTTTGGTTTCAATTTAGATTTGGTTCTTTTAAGCGGACGCAGAACGGTCTCCCCTTTTCGTTTACGAATTCCTCCCTACACACTTTACAAGATATTTAGTACTACGGATCCGAACTCGTGAAATCACCGTCTCTACCGTTCAGGCAAATTATGCAGTCTTTCTTTGTACAAAGACGGTCACATAGGCGGTTACAAACTAGCTGGCTTCCTATGGTGTCCGGTGGTATTTCTTTCACTCTCACCGCTTTCTCTAGATCGTCCCTTCTTAAGCCACGTTTTGTAGTTGCACTTATTTTGTTTGAAATGAAGGGCAAGAGGAACGAAGCCTTGCTTTCGCCAGAATTATCGCCTCGAGGCGCGCTTTTTCCTCTATGCCTATGCCGAAAGGCTACAGTTTTGTAGCCATTTGAAATGGTTATGTGGCGCGGCAGTATCCAGGATTCTTTTTTCTGCCCTCTTCTTGTGCCCACGCTGGTGTCCTTTTGAAACATATTCCTTATGAGCGCCCTTTGGTGTGTGAGAGGTGAGAGGAGAGGTAGTGAACCACTATTTATTTACTACATGGTTTTCGGTACCATTTTGGAATGTAGCAATTTTCGCATAGGCTGATTTGAACGTTCAGAAATGGAAGCCAGGAAGCCAGTTTTCTTTCGGTTTCTCACGGGTGAATTTTATGTACTCTGACTGTTCGTTCAATAACTCGAAGTACTTGTTCATCTCGTCTTATATGGAGCAGATGACGAAACAATCATCTATATACGTAAGTAAAGCAATAGGCGGAGATCGTCGATTACTGGTGCTTTCACTTTAGATATAAAGGCAATGACAAGAGTTGGTGCTAGTCACTGTCCCATTGCCAACTCTCTAATTTGTCTCGTTTCGCAGCAACGCTAGAGTTGAAACACGAAATAAAAAGGAATAACGAAAAATAGGGGAATTACTGCCACCTCCTTTTCCTCGATCATTCTTTAGACCGCAAGACCCTAACGGCGAAGTAGATAACAAATTTTACATATTTTCGAACAAAACTCTCGAAGTCCTTAACCACTATGGCGTGAGAAAGTTTAGTTCTAATTTTACAGCAACGCAAACATGTGGTATGCGGCAGGCTCGAGAGCTGATAAAATCAAAAACTGTTAGACTATCAGTTAGTGATAAAGATGGAGAGTTCGTAGTGATTCCTCGCTAGTTGAAAGCTGAGATAACGGAAAAACGTCTTGAGAACCCATCTCTTTATGGCGCATCAACTGAGAAGGAATTCAAAAGTCAACATTGAAAACTGAACAACGAATGGGTCAAGGTGGCAAGCGCATCACGTTTAAAACAATCAGACATTTTGCATCTTAAGGTCGAAGTGCCGACATGTCCCATCTTGTATTTGGTTATCAAAACCCTAGTTGATATCCCCTGATGATCCGGCGTCTACCGACCTCTCCACCTTCAATGTTAGACCCATCATCAGTTTTGTAGACGGGCCTATAGAATTGCTTGGTTTATAAACATAATTCTCAACCAATTGATTAAGTACATACCAGCTCATCTCACAAACACCCAAATGCTCCTAGATCGCCTGCGTAACGCTCTCAGCTATTGTATCCTAATTAATTCTGTAATACCAACCTCGTGTCTCATTGAAGAAAAACAGCGAATTGTCAACCAATGCCGAGGTTAACAGAATGTCGGTCTTGGATAGTTCCAAAGTTTCCTAGAAGCTGTCTTCCCTGCGACTCTTCAGCGGAGAGATGGCGATTGAAACTCGCCAAAAATACGCCGCAGGCTTCGTTCGGATGCCAAGCCAAGGCGTCACTTCGATGTTGTTGGAGGCGCCTGAAACAGTGGAACTGTAGGCGCCGAGCAGCAACAATCCTTTACAGACTCTGCCGTTTCCGGAAATAATAGTGGATTCCCGGTAGAGCATTCCGCTTCCCGAGGCATGGATGGGAGTGCAGTCCCGGAGTGACCCGAAAGGTTCAGCAAGGGTCATCCATCGTTTATGAAACAGCAACTGACTATAATGAACAGCAATAGATTTCCTACACACACTCGGTATGAAGCCGGAGAAATGGAACATAGCGGAACGCTTGGAGTATTCCACGCCGAGAATTAGCACAGAAAATTGCATACGGAACTAGTTGCGGTCATCATGAAGATCAACACCACTTATCTTTCCTCTGGAAGCCCTCTCTACGCCATCCGACGTCTAAGTCCATTAATGGGAAACATTATGATTAAACTGACCATTTCACCACTAAGCAAATCCACTTCCTCGAATCCAAACTCGGGTGTCGCTCAGCCAACTGGCTCTAAACATTAACTGGATATGGGGCCAAGAAAGTTTTAACGAACAAATAGTGCAAAGTTGTTTAAGAAATTTCGTCAGGTCGAATTCGCTTATGAAGGTAAGCGAGGTCGTGGACGTGGTTGCACTATTGATGACGATGAATTTAAGGATTTTCCGAGAGGATACACTCGGACGACATTTCGAAAACATGCAACAGAGTTCGGTGTAAACATCTCAACTCTTTCAGAGCATCTGAAGAAGATTTCGAAGGCGGAAAGGCTTGAGTGGACTTCGTGCGAACTGACTGAAAGCGAAAGAAATCGACGTTTTCAGGTGTTGGTGGCGTTTCTTCTACAAAATAACCACCCTCTTCCTCAATCAGAAATAAAGCCGAGGCCCAAACTGCCTTCGAGGACATCATTATCACTGAAAAATCAAGATATTATGCAACCGCTGTAAGCACACTTGTTTCTAGTGGCAAAAATGGCTAGATTCTGCTAGTATTTACTTTGATTGATGAATTTTATTCTGGGCTAAGATATAACATTTAAAAAGAGTTCTGTAAAGTCTTGTAAAGTTCACTATCAACTTATCATATATGCATATATATATATATATGTATATATATGCATGTATATGTTTATATATATATATATATATATCCTGTAAATGATATAGAATTGTTCTTGATGGAGACGAGCTGATATTCACAGTGCACAAGCTGGCAGTTCCTGTTGGGAACAAATTCTTTGTTCTCACGCAGCTTGCCATTCTTGTTTGAGCTTTTGTTGTTTACGGTTAGCAAACTATTTATGACACGCATTGACTAGTCTCGAATTATCACGGCACAATATGGAAACATTGCAAATTACAACAGTTGATCTGCAATAATTTACTAGTTGTAACCAAACAAGGAATAAAATAACACCACAGGTAGCGTTCATCTTTCTCATAGGGATAAGCCGCGTATCCGACTTGATCACTGTACAGATAAATTTGGCTTATATCATGAGTTGCAATTAGCTATGTGTAGTATCAATGATTTTATCCATGTGAAAAAGTCTGATACTAAATCTAGACGGATGACATGCTTGGTTATCTTGAAGCACAGCTAGAATCAACAAATAGGTGTATCGCATGGCGCCTGTAACCGTTTCCCTATATGCATATGAGGAAGAGGTGCGTGTAGCGCAATGGCCGAAGGTGCCCTGCAACACACATGGGATCTAGGTACGCGCCTGTGGCTCACCAAGCCTTCCAACTCTCCGGGGTCGGCAATTTGGTACAAGACTTGTCTAGGAGGATAAGGGTACTGGCTCGTTACATTGGTTGACCACCTCGAGTCATTGTATAGGCCAGATATACATTCAATCACCTCCGACGATGTTTAATAAAGTCGAATGCATTGCGCATCTCTAAGGGATTGAGCAACGCTTAGAGCTTTATCTTCTATTTATACTTCTATACTTGAGAAAAATAACCACTAATAGTCTAGAAACTTCTTTTCTACGGATGTAGTTAGTATTTCGGTGACACTATACTCTGTTGGCTCCGACGTTGTCACTACCTGCTGCGATGCATCTTATCATTGCATCCCTCAATGGTCAAAATCCGAGAAAAATTTGCGACTGACGTCGATTAATATTGATATAGCAAACGTCGTTGTAAAACTTCCACCTCATTGCTTCCTACACATAATTAGAGCAAATATCCTCCTTTCCTTCTTTAGTTGTATCTTCAAGATCGCTGTTACTGTCTTCAGGCTTATTGAGAAGCGCCAACGAATTTGATGTTGCTCTAATATCCTTTTCCTATTCTTCACCGCTAGTCAGTGCTTCTATACTAGTCAGTACCTGTTTAGATATTTGGAGAGCCCGTGCTCATATGTCGAGTAGACTCCAGCTTTTTTTCGTTTTGTTTTGTTAACTTGCAACCGTCATGCATCCGAAAAGCTAGGAAAGAGAAGGGTAGCAGGGATTCCTGTGGCAACTACTATTCCTGCAATCAGGTGACTCACAGACTAAAGACGATGCTGCAGGATTAATCCTTATCAATTATTGATCAAGACCATACAACCCGTCTCCTATTATCCTAGGTATATGCTGTAAAGGCGCGTGTGGTACAGTGGTCGGAGGCGTCCTACAACACACACATGGAATCAATCCCCGCCCCATGGCTCACCAAGCCTTAGATACCTGCGGAGTCGGAAAATTGGTTCCGGACTTGTCTGGGAGTATAGCAGTACTGGCTCGATACATCGGTAGGCCACCGCGAGTCACTGTGAAAGCCAGATATGCATTCGATCACCTCCAAACGATGTTTAATGAAGTCGAATGCATGGCGCATCCCTAAGGAATTTATCAACGCCGATAACTTTATCCTTCATTATTTCTTTATATGCTGTAAACCATTTGTTAGAATGTAAACCATATACTTACACGAAGAGTAAAAAGCTAACCGGGTAGAGCATACGATAAAAAAGAACTGAAGCGAAAGAAAGGGACTGGAAAAAGGCAAAGCAAAGGCTTCCGTCAGTTGCCGTCATTGCGGCGGATAGAGCGTGAACTTAAATGGTGATGGCAGGTTCGAAGCCCATCTGAGGTTCCGAGTTTTGCTCATATCTTACGACCCTTGTTGTTGTATTTCACAGAATACGCTGCCATCAAAAAAGAGTAAGCAACAAGTAAGTTTGAGACAAAGAGAATTAAGTTAAAAGGTAACTGCAGTTTGCAATTTACACAGTAAGATCAGCTTATTGTATTCGGTAAGGTCTTCAAATAGTCTCAACCAGCCATCTCACAACCGTTTGCACGATGAGGGGACTAAATATTAAAATGCTCATTCCAGAACAAAAGTAGCTCTAAAAGAAGATAAAGCTCTCGGCGTTGATCGATTCCTGAAGAGTGTACCGTGCATTCCACTTCATTAAGCATCGTTGAAGGTGGTTGAATGCAAATCTGCCCTTTACATTGACTGCGGTGACCCACCGATGTATCGAGCCAGTGCTGCTATCTTCCCAGACAAGTCTGGCACCAATCTGCTGACCCCAGAAGGATGGAAAGCTTGATGGACCTGGGGGGCCGGGACCGACCCTATGTGTATTGCAGGGCGCCTCCGACCACTGCGCCACATCCGCCTAAGCATCAACAAGTTATAACTTTTGTAATTATATAAAAATGAATTGTGACCTTCTGTCAGCACTTGGTTCCAAAGCGAATTTGAATTTGAGAGGATATTTTGTACAAACTATATTTATCCTCGCTCCCAGGTGCTGGAATAGCGTAGTGGTTAGCGATCCCATCGGTCAGGAAGCAAAGGCGCTAGTTCAATCCCCATCCCAACGTTCTCCTCCAGCCCACGTACGCACGCTTTGGTTCGGCTATCTTCAACATCGCGACGAGAATCGACTCAACCATTATACTACGACATTCATAAAGAAAAAGGAATCCTAAAGCAGCAGCTCAAACAACACGTGAGATAATCGAATGCAAGAATTGCTGGGATCCGCACAGTAGATGTTATGAAGGATCATGTTAAAAATTGTAAAAAAATGTTTACCCTCGTAACAATAGAGCAGTCTCATCCATAAATCTGTTGGCTTTTCGACACCCAAGTACTTTGGTTACCAAAAGAATTATTGGGAGCTACCAAAAAACTTCATAACGGGCTCATGTAGCGTAGCAGTTAAAGGTGTCCTACAATGCACGTGGGTTCGATAGATCCCCTAGCCCCAGACCCACCAAGTCTTCCACACCTCCTGGTTTCGGCAGATTTATACCAGACCTTTCTGGGAGGATAGCATCACCGACTCGATACAACGGCAGATCACCGCGAGTAAATGTATAGACCAGATATGCATTTAGTCGCGTCTGACGATGCTTTAGTAAAATCGAATCCCTCTGGGATTGATTAACACCGACAACTTCATTTTTTCCTTTATTGCCAAAAAACAAGCACGGCTAAAATCTGCTAAGCACGTAAAAATCAATTTTAAGCTGGCTACTGTGTGCAGTGACTGGATATAAAAATACTGTAGTCATCTGCACATGTGATGAGAAGCCCAATACCAATTGTTGACGACACTGTGATTAAATGAACGAAATTTTGGGATTCTCTTCGAAGAAACGAATATACATAGAAACCGGAACCAAAACACGAGGTAAAATCGAAATGCAGAGCGAAAAACAATAATAAGGACGGGCTCATCAGTTGTCGAAATACTTTGGCCAGCGTGAGTCGATTCTAATGCATCACAGAATGCATGTCGAAAAATTACGCCTCTTTCCACATGAAGTCGATCGCCGTCGACAATGTGCCAATGATTGAGGATTATCCCACAACATCGATGAAGTAGGTTAATAAAGTCGTATCATTAAGATGAGTGACTGGGTAGCATGTCATATGGAGTGATCAAATGGAATAGATTGCTCAATAGTTCTACTCTACTACAAGGAAACCAGACATGATGTAGGTGAACCACGATGGGAGAATCAAATAGTTCTAGCAACAAGGAATAGTCAGATTAGCAGACCAGATTTCGACCTCCATTCGAATGTGCGAAGACGCAAAGCCCACTTCACAAAACTGATGCTACGACACACACCATCCCTGCCTAGAGGGCTACTCAACAGCGCCTCCATTGCCTTCAAAAGACTAGTTCGCATTGGAAATTTGGAATTCCAAAACATACGCATATATCTCGTTATATATGTGTAAATCCAACAGATTTACCTTGGAAATAAAATGTTATAAGGTTCTGAGATGCCTGTATTACAGATTGAAAGCTAAACACCAAAATTAATTTTTAAACCACCTAACGATTTACTACTGAAAATAATACAAGATCCTATGGACGTTTAACAAACTGTAACCAACGTAGCCAAACACGATTCATCCAACCGACTATTCAGACAAATCATACAGACAACAAAAACTGCCAAATAGTATCGCAGCATTATTATTATTAATCTACTTCTCGACATTACAAATAGACATTTGAACAAACTGCAATATCACAGGTAGAAATTGTAATTAATTAAGTTCACAACCCGTATACGACGGAATATTGGAGTTCTCTAAAAAGTGTCATCTCAGCAGTTTAAAAAAAAAACTACAAAGTTCAAAAAGCATTCTACTTTCACCATCGTCGAATCCACGTAGTTCTAATTTGTTAAAAAGACACATGTAATCAGGTGATAAGCAATATAAATTTAGAATACACTTGAAAATTTAATTTAACATCAAAACTTAACAGGAGTATTTACAAGGATATAATAAAATCTACTTCTCGAAATCCTAAGAAAGATGAGCTATGCACATTTTAATACACCGTGTGCATAATGAATTCAAATTACTTTCCAGTTATACGAGCTACTTTAATACCACACTGTTATATCAGTAGAAGGCTTGTCCATAAATAAAAAAAAGAAGAACGAACCGCTTAGCTTATATATTATCAAAACGAGTGGAGCACTTGTTAAGTGAAAAACTACAGTGGCAGGTTGGTGGTTTCCATGGGCGTTTACACCATAACACCAGCATTATAAACTTCCTCTAACAGCAATTAAACAAAGTAATGCAATCGAGCAGATAACTTGCAGCTTAGAAGGTAACATAGTATGCCCAGAAGTCATATGAAGCTCTTCAGAACTCGACTCTTCGTCACTGATTTGAGCCGACAACGATGAAGTGCATCGCTCAATGAGGTTTTCTCCTTCTCTTTCATCACCACTACATAAGGATGCAGGTTCTGTATTAACACATCCTTGTTTTAAACGGCTATGCTGCGTGGTGCAAGACTGTAACACAGACTCTGAAACGACTTACTTTATTATAGCAATGAAATTTTTTTAAGAACCGACCTAACATCTTGCAGTTAAAAATTTAGCACCATTATCCAATATTGTGCAGAATCGCATAACATGAAGAGTAATAATATCAACATCGGAAACACCATGGTCAATTTTAAAAGTTATAACGATAAAATGCATTGAACAACAGTTTCCTCCTCCGCTGTAGAAAAAAATGAACAACGAAACGTGTGTACCTGACGTACTAGGGCATCGAAGTTTTGTTGCAATATGTTGTTGAGTGACGCATGACTGTAAAACAGAACCTGAAACAATTATTATTACTTGCGCATAAAGTCCTTAGGGTTAGCTTTAATTCAAAAAATTAGCGTATTCTGTTTCGCAAATTTGTACTCTTCTCCCTCAGCTTTTGTTATAACGACATGATGTTCACTTCCTTTTCAAAAGTGACCTGATATGAAACAAACTCGGTACATAAAATGTGCTTAAAATGCGCGCTTTTAAACCGGTTTATTCAGTTTGAAACACAAGCTACTTTGGATTAAGTCGCGATCTTTTTGAAACGTACTCAATATTCCGCCGTTCAGTATTTTCTCCACTTCAACTCTTTGATTCGCAGAGAGGTATTGCTCAGTCACAAAACGCTGATAGCAGAAACTGAGCGATGCGAACAACAGGACGGTAACTAGTTGTACAGAAAGAACCATGTACACAACCTGTTCGGACTGTAAGTAATGAATGATTAAGATGATCAAACAACCTAAAACCTTGAACAAAAACAGCGTTTTTATTAAAACATCTTTTCATTGGATTATAGTGGAACTATAAAAGAAAAATACCGTCCAAAGGTCATCATCAGGTGGTGAATACCGATGGAGCCCAGTTGGTTGAGAATTGCACTTTTCATGACCTGTTCTTTCTGCACCTCTCGTGAACTGACCGACTGTCATCTTTGATGCAGTGAAACGCATAGAGGAAAGCCAATAAGATAAAGTATCTACTTCTCTGCGTAGAAGTGCGACCTAAAAAAGATTTTAAATGAAATAGAACACGATACACACACAGTCTCACGAAACAAGTATTCCAATTAGAAAAAGACCAAAACGATCATGTCGATCTAGAACTGATCGTTTTGAAAGAGAAAAGCGGAATACTGAATAAAATGCAATTACCCACCTTATTAGCTAGCGTTTCATTTACACGTGCATATATTGCTTCGACTGCTTCATCCACTATTTCCCTTACTTGTCTCATACGTCTATGATGCTCATCACTTTGTGCGACATATTGCCGACTAAGCTCGCTGAGGTATTCACTTGACAGTGACATGTTTAATTCAAGAGCAGCGATACGTTTGTTGAGCTTCATAAACACAGACTCCTAGGATAAACGATATTCATGATCATTAAGTTAAATTATATTACGATAACAGAATAAAAATAATAAGACATATTGCAATTGGTAAAGCCAGTTCTCCGTTCGAAAAAAAATACAGAACCTTGTGAGTTGTTGAGGATGCAGGCCACGCTTCAGAAGGGATGGAATGCATGGTCGCCGAAGTGAGCCTTTGTCGCTGGTGCTGCTCATCCGACGTAACCTTTAGATGGAATTATCTTCAATACGAACTGGGAAAAAACAAATACATAAAACAACCTTGCAAAAGATAAACATTGTACCTTCACAAGGTCAGATTCTAATAACGGCCGGTTTTCTTTCAGGAAAGATCGGCAAGCACGCAGATATCTCCTTCTTAGGTAAGCGATTCGACATCTTCTGGAGCGGCTAGATGACGACAATTCACGCGATATCGCAGGCATTGATGCAGAAATACGTGTTTCTTCCCTTCTGTATAATGGGTACTTCAAACACACAGCGTTAAATGTATTGCATATTTATATACACATATATATATGTATATACATATATGTATATACAAATACGAAACACATAATATATACATATATATGGATGTGGGACTTGGGATTTGCCGTTCTCCATGGTCTATAGGCACTTTCCAAACAAAAGCTCGACAAAATTGACTAGGATAAATATAATAGGCATCCTTTGCACAGAAATAACATGCTATGAGTGGATTCGCCACTTTGAATTTCCTGAAAATTTCAAACAATTTCGATATTTCAGTAAGAGCACATAAAAATCCTGCGAAATTGGAAAAACTATTCACCTAATAGCGTTAGAATTAACATGCATCCTTCCTTCAAAATTATTATCTGCAACGTTCACAAACTTATTAATCAAGGGACCACCATCTTCCTAAAACTATTCCAAGTGGTTCGCTGATTTTCTAAACGTGTAAATACACAACCATACGCTAACTACTTCGGTAAGAGTAGGATTTGATTCCAAACTTTTTTCGCTTATCCCAGATGTGACAGCAGATTCCTTGGGAATAGCATTTTCCTAAACGAACAGCATTGAGCAACGCCGGTGTTTGCATATTAACCTTAAACAGTACGATATAACCTGAATCGGCGATAATAGGCTCGTTGTAGTGGTGTCAACTGCTTCAGTCGATGTTATATTAGGTTTAGTATCTGTTACTGTTCCTATATTATTCCGCGTATGAACAACAGAAGCAGCTTCAGCCTGAAAATTGAATAAAAAGCATATCGCAATAGGTATGGGAATAAAATTTATTGGAAGAAATGATAGCAGTGTAGGCAGAAACCTCAGCTTCATATTCATCTATCATTGATATTCCAAGGACCTTAAGAACTGACAACGTACAATAGTGCTCGTTTCCATAGTGAGAGAGAAGTTCCACCTACAAAAATAAAGAGTATGAAGTACTCACTCTCAATGAACAGATCCAGTCCATATTACGTAAAACATTAGTTTGAAATCGGATTCTTTAGAATCGAAAAGTTCCACTTTTTATCATCCAACAACGATAAACCGATTTTTAAACTTATAAACAAAAAGGAATACTTTGAAAACAAGAAAAACGCCGAATGCTCTGCTTTACAGAGCGTCGAGAAAAACATACCTTCATGAATTTAACATAAATACCATTTGTGGGAATCGAGAACTGCTGAATCTGACGAGAATCTATAGCAGTTAATTCCGTGATTAGTTGCCACTCTCCGGTAGGGAACCTCTCCGCGGACCATAAGCGTATTGTTCGCGGACCGGAGGAGAATAATTCGTAATTAGCTAATTCTATAGCGCGAAGCTGAAAGTGCGGAAGTACGAGTGGACTTCCTAGTATTGGAAATAATGACCTAGATACGCAGAAGCCACATCAGAGCACCAAAGCGACAGGACAGAACAATCTGCCTAAAACGACATACCTGCACAGTTTCACACAGTTCAATTATTACAAATTTGTAGGCAGCATTTTCACATGGATTCCGCATGTATTCATCCTTTTCCTAGACAAGTAGAATATACAATAAGGATGCGTAAAGCAATGGAAAAAATAAATGTATAAGTGCTTTACATACTTTCTCATTGAGGATAGCTTTCGTATTTTCAGCTTCCGCATTACTATGTAATACTTTAGCACCGCATTCCTTACTGGCGTAATTACGAGTCGCTGCAGATGATGGAGGTAGCTGCTGAGATCCAACGCTAGCCAAACCTATTTCAGAAAGGGGTGAAAGCGACTGAAATAGCACGCTGATTTCAAAAAGAAAAGTACTTAAAAAAAAGGCTTATACAACCTTTCTATGATCTTGCTTCAGTTTTTCCTTCGTCCATTCATCAAAAGTCGCTATTGGAGGATGGGACCCTTCCGGCAGCTTCCGATTAGAGCATTCTCCATCAGCAGTACCCGATAACAGAACGGACGTTGTAGGTCTAAAAATTTTACGTATACGAGAGAAACGAAAATTTCTACAGAAATATCGCATACAAACCGTAGTGAGACTGGAACTGTCAGGTTGTTGGTACAGTTGCCGGAAAAACTCGCTCCATGTGTAAAAGTTGACCTTGTGGCGCCAGTTCCCATTAAAAGTTTGTGGTCGAATTGTAAGGCGACTTCATTGGGGCATGAGGTACTCGATAAACTAAAGCGTATAGCGCTTTGGGAAAAAAGAGTTGAAACAGACGTTAATCCAAATATAGAGTATTACATATGTAGTTATACATTTTTTCTATATCTTTTTCTTTCATATGAATCGTCTTCAGGTCTACCTTGCGGATTCCAGCACTTCTCACATCCGATTCGTTTTCTCGCATCCATTATCCACGAGGATCTCCCAACTTTTAGGTGTGGTGTGTGGCTTTGACTAGTGCTTGAGGATTTTCATTTCTTCTTGAATGTCATAGAATGCTGGTCGTTCTCCTTGGAGCCCTGGGATAGTCGGGCCGGAGAGTTCCCAACTGGATTGCACAGAGTGATTTTTTTCCCGGAGAAGTCCGGTACCAATCCCCCGACAACGGAGGGATGAGAGGCTTGGTTGACCCGGAGAGGAATCGAACTAGCACTATGCTCGTGATAACCAACAACACTACCACTGTGCTATCCGTTCCTGTAGAAGTTATACACATGTATGCATATATATATATATGTACAAATATAACAGCAGTGAATTGTGAGACTCACCCACACTTGCTAAAGTAAGCGCTGAGCACGGATCTAAATCCGTCTGCAAAGCAGACGTTACCGCCAGTTACGGGGCACCACAAAACAAATCTAAAAGCACTTTTTCAAAACTAATCCCGAAAACATTCAATGAGGGAAGAAACCTACATATAAGTTAGAAGAACTCCTGCGCGCCATTGGTGAATCATACCGACAATGGCTTGACTAGTCAGACATTCACCTAAACTATTCTTCGACAACAAAATTCCTATAGAGGATTCCGGAAAAAAACCGACTAACAGCGAAACAGCAATTGAAAAGCTATGCAGAATCTATAATCGCACAGAAGAAAAGTTACTGATCAAAACAACTTCAACATACGATTTCTTCCTTCTGCATACCGAAGGTATCCAAAACTATGCAATGTGGATACGAACAGTTTCAAAATCGAAGTGGTTGTTAAAAACATTGTTGATGAAAATTATCAGGACTGATACCAAGATCGACCACCGTCCTGGTATCGAACCAGACGCATGGTGGGTGGCGAATTTCCCTCTGATCCACAAGGGCGGCAACTGCCTGTGGTGGTGACGACCCGAGGCAGACTTGGCCTGATTGACCTCGGGAAACCAGGGAGACACCATGGCCAAACCAGCAAAACTACGAAAAATGGATAATATGGGAGGGCCCGCAAAACCAGTGAGGATGGGCCGTCCAAGTAACAGGTAAGTAACAAGTTGATGAAAATTGACACTAAAGTGGATTACCGACAAATTCTCAACTAAAAACTTTAATGAGAAAAAGGCAGCAACCGAAGACATGACACTGTAAAACATCTGAACATGGCAACTTACAAAGTAACCACAACGTTGCTATGCAGTAACTGTTACTAGTATATAGTGGAGTTTTTCTTCGTGTTGATATCGTAGGAGAGCACTGATATCGTGAAATAAAATCGGAAATATCAGATACCACCTAAGATCACGAGTACACCAGCATATTTCGAGAAAACGAAAACAGTAACATGGCGTAAGGGATAAGTTCGAATAAAACACCTTTAAACGATGAACGCTGTTGCAGTTTGGTCACGTAACCATCCAGAGTACCCTGACGAGAAATTCATGAAAAACTAAGTTCTCGGACAATCTAAATAAAGACATTAGCACTTATTTAAGCGACCAACATACGTTGACAGCCATTAGAACTAAGAAGAAGTATGAAGGAAAAGACACCGAGCGCAGAAACTACGTGCGCTTGGCCAGACAGATGCTTCCTAGCGATGGCGCGCGTACCTTATGTGGAGCGCGTTCAGCACGCCGTTGAGTTGATACAACACAGAGAACCTCGCATTCGGTTGGTACATGTGAAATGTCCGATTTTATTATTTTGCTTCTCCATGCAACTTTTAGATAAAAAGTTTGCTCTTTACGTACGTCTAATATAAACTTTTGAAGCACAAAGTCATCTCCTTCTATAGCAGGTGGTGGTTTTCCTCCAAATTTATTATTTTCATATTTTTATAGGCTTTAACTTTAGTATGAATGAACGTGATATTCGTTTTCTTTTACGAGTGGGAGAGGTGAAATAGTGCCGCGGCAGGAGCTCGGAATATCATCCAGTTTGTGGTGAAGGTGGTGTTAGTGAATGAACAGTGCGAACATGGCTCCGGAAATTCCGATCTGGAGATTTCGACCTCGAAGATAACGAAGGCCGCGGACGTCGCAGTGAAATTGACGGTGCCGAAATGAAGCCACTTGTGGAATCAAACACGCGAACAACTGTTCGAGAGCTTGTAATACAGCGTGGAGTAAGCACAGGAACAATTTCCGCTCTTTTGAACTAAATAGAAAAGAAAGAAAGCTTGACAAGTGGGTGTCGCACGAATTAAACGATAACTAGAAAAATCTTCCTTTTGAAGTGTCGTCTGCTCTAATTATGCTCAACGAAAATGACCCTTTTCTTGATCGAATTATGACGTACGACGAGGAGCGGATTCTGTACGACAACTGCGTTCAGCTTAGTGGTTGGATTGCGATCAAACTCCACATCACCTCCCAAAGTCGAAATTACACCAAAATAAGGCTGTGGTGACTGTTTGGTAGTCTGCAGCTGGGCTGATTCATCACAGTTTTTTCAATCCAGGCAAAACGATTACGGCAGAGAAGTATTGCCAACAAATCAACGAAATGCATCGTAAACTTCAACAACAAAAACCTGGCACTAGTCAGCAGAAAAGGACCGACATTTCTCCACGGCAACGCCTGGTCTCACGTTGCGGAACCAGCACTGCAGAGGTTGACTGAGTTGACTTACGATAGTTTGCCTCATCCGCCATATTCATCAGACCTCACTCCTACCAATTATCACTCTTCTAGCACCTTGAAAACTTTCTGGGTGAGAAATGCTTCACCAACATCGATGACGCAAAAAATGCCTTCACCGAACTCATCGCTTCCAGAACTCCAGAATTTCGTGCAACTAGAACAATCAGATATGCTTTTCGTTGGAAAAAGTGCTAATTCTATTGGTGTTTATTTCGATTAATAAAAATTGGTGTGAAAAAGTTGTGGTTGTTTAAAGTTTGCATTGAAAATCGAACATTTGATATGTTAAAACCCAATACAAATGTTGATTTTCTTGTGTGAGCGTTCCAAATGTGAACAACAGACCGTTTCCGATTTATAGAGTTTCTATTGTAATCACTGGAATGTTAGCCAAAGATTTTTTCTAGAAAACGTCGAGGTCCAGACGTATATTCTGAGGTGAAAACCTGTTGATTGCTGAACGTATTAGAGTGAGTAGTTAGAGTTTTCGACATAATGAATTTTTAAAAGAGGAGGTATAATTAAAACAAAGTAAAAAGCAGGTTATGCTTCAATACCGATGTCTTTGATACGAGCAAAACCCTACTCATCATTCATCAATAATGCTTCTGCGGTTGGGAAACTGGTACCGTTCTTGTCTGGAATCAGTTCACTTCCCCTAATGCACAAAAGATGGCGCGAATGTAGTTATAATGAAGGTCTGCGAGCGCATTAACATGGCCGTCTCAGGACTCGAAGGAAGATTGGTTGGATCAGAATTCGACGAATTCATGAGAAAGACCAAAATTACTCAAAAAGCAGCCGAACCCGCTTGCAAAAAGTTTGAAGTTTTTCGTGGATGATGGATAAGCGGGAACGGATCCAATGTCAGAGCTGCTGAAATAGGCATAATATCTATGGTTTCTTGTTATACAACAAAAATATAGATATTGGGAACTTTTTCGGAGACATCACAACTTCTTTAAGTTAGAAGCAAATGTAACCCGCCGAGTGCCTATGGCGATTGAGGAAGAGCGATACGGATCAGTGTGAAATAGAAGCAGTAAGAAATCAAGGTTGTGAGTTGAGTTTCTAAAAATGACATTAACTTCTTGTTTATAACCTCCAGTGACTGTTCGAGCGGGTCCAGGAAAGTCTCCAATTATCCTTGTTTCGTACTAGAGCTAATAGATGAACCCACTCGCCTGAAGGATACGAAGAGTACCATACTATTCGTGCCAGTCCCTGTTTTCGCAGATTTTTTTTTTTGTTGCAGAACACACTAGAGTCGCCGTGCCATTCGCACCAAGAACGAATAGGTGTTAATAGTTTGAGGCGACCGCGAACTGTACTCAATGTTCTTTTCCTATCAATGCAATCATTTGGCTGACTCAACTTGCAAGTACACAGTTCGCATACCCACAAGGACACTTATTCATACCTGAAGATTTCTACCGCCCTGCAGAAACTATAGATCAGTTAAGCTCTACTAAAAAAGCGAGTTCACGCTACCATTTCATCTGAGTTCATTCTGCCTCAAAAGCAAATCCTTCTATGAATTTAGACTCATTGTATAGAGCATAACCAAAAAGAGGTACCCAATCAGTTGAAACAAAGAGTAGTTTAATAACAAACATAGCCTTTAAATTCTAAAAGATCCTTAAAGCGTGGCATATGAAACAAAAAATGAGTTTTGAGAGGTATCATTTGTAAAGCTCAGGGGTAAGGCTGCAACTATGGCCTCTAATTTCAAACGCTTTTCTACAGGCAAAAAATACTTTATTATATTTCCTTTTCTGAGGTCAAATTAGTGTGTGCATTGTAGCCAATATTTGAACGTTTTCTGCTTAGCAATTGATTTAGTAAAAAAGTGATATTTAGGAAATGAAGTCCAACATGAGATAGTCTCCACCCATATGATCCTAAAATGATAGCCATATTCAAATTTAAACTAGCATATCTCAGGCGAGAACGAATTTTGACAACTTAAATAGCAGCCATGAGAATCTATAGGTCTTCGCTAACAAAGTGCCAGGTCTCTTGTGCCACCGATGTGAAATGCTAATTTCATGGTGCACAGAAATCGCACTTTTGTCGCTTATCGTCATCGCTTGCGTTTCGAAGATGAAGGCAATTGAACTAGTGGTATTTCATACAGTAGAGCGCTATAAATCCTAAATTCGTTTTTGATGCTTAGTGCGGCTAGGATTTCGTCCGAAATTTTAAAAATTTAAGTTTTGTTGTGACCTATTTGGGAACTTTTGGTTGCAAACAACTCTAAAGATCTAACGACTAAAGTAAAGAACCATAGTTACATATAAACAGAGAGTTGAACGCCTTCTTCTACAAGGTTTTCATCTCTTTAAGTATTCTAATAATCGAAAAATTACCAGCATTTGCGAAAATTATTGCATAAACTTTAGCGATGATTTCGTAGAACTTTTCCTGGGCCAAATAAAACACATCGACCTTATTTTCATACCGGCTTGATGGTGAAGGATAACCGAAAACACTACCAATGATACCTCCTGCTTTTCCAACTTTGAAGTGTTATTCGATCCATGAGTTAATACCACCTGTTTTTTCGTAACCTTTCAGTGGTTTATCATCTTATCGTAGCTAGGAGGTATTCCTAGATACTTGGATGAGATGCACATCGGGCCGCTAATTCCCCCAGCAAGGTCTTACAAGTCGAGAAGGAGTCTGACGTTCACATCCGACGTTTCCGTTCGGAAACCCAGCAAACAGTAAAGTGATACGAATGGCAGGAATTATCACCGTACTGGTATCAAACTAGTCGTATGGTGGGAAATCTCCCTCTGGTCCACAAGGGCGGCCACAGTTTGGGGTGGTGACTACCTTAAGAAGTTTTCGGATACGCTGACCTCGGAACTCCAATGAACCATACTGGCTAAACCAGCGATTCCTCGGAAAATGGAGATTATCGCACAACCAGTAAAGAAGGGCCATTAGAGTATCTAACTAAGCAAGTGTAAATCCTTCGGTAAATTGTAAAGTGAGTTGGGCATTCGTCCCTGTCACGTTCTAAGGTTGTCCACCTGGTCCTATTCACTCGAAGGAAAGTGCAGAGACACATTTTTCTTTTCGAATCTTTGTGAAGTGTTTCCACCGTCTGGTCGATGGACTTCTCTTTGTGCCGTTCCCTTACCGTAAGACACAATTGCTAACAGTTGCTCTTCTCTCACCTTTATGGTATTTAATTGCCTTGACATTGATCACAGTTTAGGTAATGAAGGCCACTTATTTATTTTGCTGGCATAAAGTCCTGTTTTCCTAGCCTTACAATAAAGAAAGAAAAGTCGCTCAAAAAGGTGTGGTGCAAAGTCAGGCGTTCCTCCTCCTCTCACTGCATTATTTAATCGCTTGTAAACTCCTTATGGTTTGATTCTTTTACTCAGATATGCTGCTACGTCGCGCAAAATGCTAACTTCTCAGCCCATGTAGACATATCTGGAGCATGAAGAGTTATTCACGCTGTTAACTATGGACAGGACATCAGAAGTGAATCTATCCTTGATGATTTTTAAACGCGTTTTTAGCGCAGAGGTTAATGATACGCTGTAATGCACACGTGGTCATTGGTTCGACCCCAGACCCAGAGCTCATCAAGGCTTTCATCACTTTGAGGTAGGTAAATTTGTACCAGACTTATCACTATAGGAATGGCGGCGTTGACTTGATGCAGTGGTAGGCCACCATAAGCCATCCATTGTACTGGACTGCTGATCATTTATTAACCTCTTATGATGCTTGATGAGGTCGAATAAATGGCCCATTCCTCAGAGATTGATCTAAGCCAAGAGTGTTATAATTTTTTCTTAACTTTTTCTTTGTATTCTATGGAAAACCAAATCATTCCAAAACACCTTTGAAATCAACAGTATCCATTTGCAAGTCCGACTTTCTATTAACCTCGGCATTGATTGAATAATTCTTTCTACTTCTGTTCAGCAAACACGAGGTGCTATTCCACTTCCCCAGTCACGTAAAAGCTGACGTTTCGGAGGATTTCGCCTTCCTCAGAGCCTGGAAAGGTCAAGTTGACAGCAACCCATTAGGCCAAACACCTTCATAACCAAACAGAGAAAACGCTAAACCAAGATTCCAATCACATTGAACACAGCCCTGCACACTCACTGCTTTCTATGAGTCTTCCACTGAGTATTTCGTGTGAAGACCAACCGCACAGAATTTACATGGAAGCGTAATGTGCCCTTCCAAGCAGAATAACAGGCTTATATAGTGCCCAATATCACGCGTGATAATGAGGCATTCCACCTTGCGCTTCATTTTGGGATTCTTGGAATTGATCCAGAACGCCTCGATCCAGAATCCTTCGGTACTATTTCGTAATGTGGTTTGCGCGCTTGTGTTCTCGATTCCTGTGCGATTCTTCTGCTTCAAAATGTTCTCCGTTATGTCTCTGCTTCCTATGGGTGCCTAGTGGAGTATTTGGTTTACGTCTGCCGACTAGGTGTTCTTTTACACGGACGCGAAGTGCTCTACCTGTTTCGCCAACGTATTCATCCCCGCACGCTTTACAAGAGATCAGATAGACTGTACCTGAACTCATGCAGTCACCTTCTCTACCATTGGGGCAAATTATGCAATTTTGCGTTACACATAGACGGTCCTATAGGCGGTTGCGAACTAGCTGGCGTCTTAGATTACTCGGTGGTATTTCGATTATCGTTATCGATTTCTCTAGACTGGCTCTTCTTAAACAGCGTTTTATAACTGCACTTACTCTATTTGAAATGAAGGACAGTATAAACGGGACTTTGTCGCTAGAGTTATCGTTGGGGTACCTGCGGTTTCCTCTACACCTATCTCGAGCTACAGTTTCGTAGCCATTAAAAATGGGTATTTGTCGCGCCAAGTTCAGGGACTCCTCTCTCTGCCGTCTTCCTGCGCACACGCTGGTAGCTGTTCGATACATGTTTCTCACATGCGCCCTTTTCGTGTGAGAGGGATGAGAGGAGAGGTAATGAACTAGGATGTTTTTACTACTTGGCTTTCGGTACTATTTCGTAATGTGGCCGCTTTCTGATAGGTTAATTTGCACGTTCAGAAATAGAAGCCAGTTTTCTTTTGGTTCCTCTCGGGTGAATTTAATATACTCTGACTGTTCGTTCAACAACTCGAAACATCTGTCAATTTCTTCTTGTGTTGAACAAATGACCAAGCAGTCGTCTATATACCTACAGTAGAGTAACGGACTGAGATCGATTACTGGCGCTTCCACCTTAGACATGAATGCAATGGCAAGGCTTTGTGCCAGTCGTTGTCCCATTGCCAGCCCTCTCATTTGTGCGTAATACCTCCCGGATCAACTGAAGATTGAGCAGTTTAGGTACTCCTTTAAGAGTGTCATCAACTGCTGAATCGAGAAGCCGTACATGTCTATTGCTCCTTCGTGTTGTATAAGGAGCTTGCTTATGGCTTTCATAGCGGGGTCATTCGACGCGTTCGTATAGTTGGCAGTGACGTCGTAGGACTCCACCACGTACGCGTTGTTGGGTTGCGCATTACGTAGACGATCCAGGAACATTTGGGTGTTCGTTAGACGAGCTGGAATGTACTTCAACAACTGAGTAAGTATTAGGGTTATTAACCACGTTATTCTATCCGTTGGCCCGTCCACGTAGCTAATGATAGCTCCAACCTTAAATAACGATGGATCGATAGACACGAGATTAACGCTGGATACTAACTTATGGGTTTTGATAAGTGCAGGACTTAACATGTCGGTAAGTCAATTTTGAGATGAGTGATAATTTATGGTTTTAACCCAGACTCATACTCAGTGGAAGACTCAAAGAAAGCGGTGAGTGTGCAGAGCTGTGTTAAACGTGATTGAAATCTTGGTTTAGCGTTTTCTCTGTTTGGTTATGGATGTGTTTGGCCGAATAGATTGCTGTCAAGTTGACCTTCCCAGGCTCTGAGGAAGGCGAAATCCGTCGAAACGTCAGCTTGTACGTAAATAAAGAAATAAAATAGCACCTTGTGTTCGCTGAACAGAAGTAGAAAAAAAAGTAGCCATTTCATTTACTTAATACCTGATATTATAGAAAGATAGAAGACGTCGATTCTTGGCTAATGAAATCGACCAGGAAGAGAAGGCGCTAGTTCGACCTCTTCCCAACGCACTCCTCAAGTCGACGTAGGAACGCCTAAGCCCTCCTATATTCATGACTGCAAAGAGAATCGACTCGACTAGCATTCCATGACTTTTATACAAAAGGCGAAATCGTCAAGAAGCAGCTGAAACGACATGTGAAATATTTCGAAGACCACTGTAAACAATAAATGCGAGGAAAAAGAATCGAATGTAGGAAGTGCTGGGACTTGTACAGTTGAAGTGATGTTGGGTCATAAAAGCTAAAAATTTTAAATTATAAGAAGAAAACAACGGCTTTTATTCCAATGTTATTCCATTAAAGTCTTGCTTAAAGTTTTCTGGAATTTCAGTGAGCATTTTGTCCAGACGTTATTTTATTTCTTTGAAGAGCCAATCTCTTAGTGCCGATGACGGTCTCCCTATAAAATGGTGATATTTTGGATGTTGTGTTATTGTATAGCTTAAGACCTGTGACTTCAGTAAATGCTTTAGAAAAGTTAAATAACAGAGAGATTGAACGATAGACGCCGATGCTCTACTCGTCTTCCATATTCTCAGCAGCATTATCTGGACAATTTTCTAATGTCCAAATCTGGAGGCGTCTGAATAGTTCTTTATCACGGAGACATCATTTCAAAATTTAGAACATATTACCTTCCTAGAATGGTAAAATGGTTGTCAAGATCGCATCTATAAGCTATAAGCGGCCTTTTGCCTTGCCGTTGTACATGCGATGACTACTTATTGTGAAGGCCGGCGTACAACCATGTTTCTCTCTCAGTTGTCGAACCCCTGAAGACGTCGCTTGTACTCTTCAAAAAAAGGAATAGAAAGGCCATAAAAATGTGAACAAGTCTTAATCTAGCACATTAGTTCTTGAATTTCGTTGCTTTCTATCACTACTGTAGAAAAGCAAAACTACGTAGAAGAGATAAAGATTGGTCTTGTTAAAACATTAGGACAACAGCGAAATCAGTTAGGGAAAACATTGCATTTGCCATAATATGGCCTGCTTCTTTATATTACTCTCCATCGGAAACTCCAACATCCAATAGAACGCTTTATGTTTGTTATTTAATCAAAGGAGGAAATGTGAAAGAACAAGAAAGTGTTAACGAGAAAGCTAGCTCTGTTGTTTCTTCTACGTCACATACCAAGAGAAAATGCACTTCACCAGCCTCCTAAATACCGCATAACAGAGGTAGCTTCTCGTCATTCTTGACCTCATTGGCCATGAGGCTCCATGTAGTCAGGCGAATAGGGTCCTGTATTTGCATTGTTCATGGTGGTTTATAGCGACGGTAACTTCTTGGGCTTTTTAAACGTATGTGTAGAGCCTAATTGTTTGCGGTGACTTTTAATAACCTCCATTTACAACTATTTGCTTGCAAGCATTTGGCCGAATCTAAAGTCAATAATTAAATCAAAATTAAAAATTATTTAAACTAAAATTCTATACACATTTGCACAACCAAATTCGAATACATAGAGGTAACTAAATTTATACGAAAACAATAAATCAGTCCAACCTAGTGAAGGGAATGTGTCCACCCATTGAACTCACTTACTTCTCGAAGTATGATTTCTTTCAGCTAGCGTTTTAACCCTATATTATAGAAACTTTATGACTAGTGTAAAACCACCCTGCTTATTTTTATACTCGCAAAACTCGTTCATGCGAACAGTCGCTTAGCTTCACTGTTATCCCGGCGAACTATGAGCATCCCCTAGCACTTTATCCTCACAACAACCGCTCGTTTATTGTCGATCGCACTGATGTGAAAAAGTGGATGACTAAACGATAACTAATGCTTGCATCATTCAATGTGACTCATAACTTGTCTGCTCATAGAAGAGTTTTAATGCGTTGTTTCGAAGTCAATGTAGTGTTGATTTCGTTTTTTCATCTCTTAAAATTAGTCAAAACAAGCAAAATGTGGTTAAAAAAACAGAGTTTTGCCAAAGCACATAGGGTTCATTCTTCTTGTACCATCCCGGTAGGTAAAATTCTAAAGTTGTTCGAATCTAATTTAGAAATTTTGTCTAATGTATGTGGAACAACTAAAAGGCGTTTGTGGTGCAGTGGTCGGAGGCGCCCTGCAACACACACGTGATCGTTTACCGCGCCCGTGGCCCACCAAGCCTTCTATCTTGCCGAGGTCGGCAAATTGGTACCAGACTTGTCTGGGAGAATAGCAGCACTGGCTCGATACACCGGTAGGTCACCGTGGGTCAATGTAAAGGCCAGATATGCATTCAATTATCTCCAAACGATATTTATTGAAGTCGAATACATGGCTCATCCCTCAAGGATTGATCAACTCCGAGAGCTTTGTTTTTTCTTTTACACAAACGAGAGCATTATCCTCTTTTTTTCTATGTGGAACATCTAAATAACATCGGCTCCAAAGCGTTATTCAGATCTGGGATGAAACGATCTCCCTCGATTTATCTTCCTTTTTTTTTAGATGTTCGGTGCCGTTAGCAAGATCGTAATAGCTTATCGTATTCTGCAAATTAAAAAGCATATAATAAGAACAGCCAAACATATTTTAAAAATCTACGGGATGTCTTATCACGAACTTGGTCTAAAGGCATCTTTGCTCATTTTCTGTACTCCCTAGGTAGAGTTCTCTTACTATGAGTATCGGCAATATTTTTGTTTGACCCGACTCCACGTCCTTTCACTTGTTCGGCCTTCCTGTCTCGTGCTTAATGCACTCCACACTGAGCTCTGCATTTCCAGAAATTCTTGAAATCCTTGCTTTGTTTTGGAATGCAGTTGGTTCAGGATTCTCGTAATGGGCTGTCTCCCCACGTGGTGGCGCGCCTGCGATCCCAAATCGACAGCGAGTGTGGGCGCATTCGCGTGTCAAGTCAGCAACATCGCCAGCATCGTCATCTCCCACACAACGCTTTTTGTGGTGCACTTTATTGATTACCTGAGAATTCAGCGCTATCCATGCCTAATTCGGAGGACACGCATCTTCGCATTGTTCATCCAACCCTATTCCACCAGTATCCGTTCGCAACTTCTTGAGCGATGTGAAATGCTTTAACCGACTATGGTGCGCACCTCTTGAGAACATAGGAAACCTTGCTCACTTATCGAATGGACGTTTAAATAGTCCAACGATAATTGAAAGAAGCACTTATATCATGACTGCAAAACCGCCTTATCGGTTAACTTAAGAGTATCTACAAAGTAATTTGACATTGATCAAAGGTTGAACGCACTATCCTCCTATTTATATCAAGCAACGGAAGACATTGTTTGTTGGGCGCTAGTTTCGACTTTCCAAAAAAGAAACAGTACCGAAATTCACCCTTATCATCGAACATATCTTCAACATATTGCTTAAATCATATCACTTTTTTTGTCTGTCTCCAACCACCATCACCGACCTATTCACCATGCGTCTCCGAAGAACGAGTCCTCAATAGTTTGACATTTCAGGATGACTTATGTGTAGTAAGCTTTATTGAATAACGTTGCTTCTCAGTCATCATCTACGAAATAATTCAATTTTGTTAAACATAGACGGGATTCAGTTTTTCCAAAATTTCCCAATAAACCTTGAGAAAACTACGTGCGATACTGTTCCAAGAGAAAACGGACGAGTAAGATAGCGCTAAGTGTAGCCAGGAATGACGTATCAGTAGTACGAGAAATGTTTACAAAACAATGCCGCCCGTTCAGCTACTTGACACATCAGGCCTGTTGCCGACTGGCTTCATCATGTTGCACATCGTCTCTGTTATCAAGACCCTTTCTTTAGCTGGATGGCGACAAAGTAATAAAAATCGGATGAAATTTGGAAACCTATTTCGTTGGAGCCTATTAGCGGCAATCGCTGGTGGTGTAACGCACTGTCCTTCTCAAATACCTTCGACTACATGTTTGTTACCCAATAATTTTGATGTTTTCTTTATTTATTTTGTGAACACTGAAGAAATATCACGGCTTTACAGGAAATTTCACAAGTTTTCCGCCCATTTTTTATTTTTGGAAGTGAATAGAAATTTCTTGAATGATATTCCAGTCTGTGTCTTGTAAACATTGAAAAATCTGATGCTCGAACTTCTTTCTGAAGTTTGTCATTATATTTCCACTGCATCATTGTCAGATTTACAGTATTATCGGTAATCACATTTTTGCAGTTGTTAAGCTGTAGAGTTCAGAATTTTGGGCTACGGTGATTAGTTGTGGAATTTCGAGTAGATTTTTGATGTGACGAGTTTGATGTAAGTAGACGGCGTCTGAAGTCGATGGCAGGTGGATCGGCCCATTAGCATTCGATTTTCATACGCACGTGCGCCGGATTTCCAAAGCCCCGTCGTTTTTTCTCGTTCGCCGATGGGGCCGACGCGGCCGTTCGTCCAGAGCACATCGTTGGAACAGCAAGGCCGACGGGGTACACTCGTGCCCAACATCTGTGGCTGAAGCTCCATTGCTCCAACGACGATCCTCCATTGAATCTTCATGGTTCGCCATTTGAAACTCAACTTGCAATACCTTATTCAGTAATGCAGTTGGATGCTCAACAGCACTAAATGTTGCACGTGGTAGGTGAAGATCAACATGATTTTCGAATGTTTGTTTGAAATCACTCGAGGGTTATCACTCAAGCCTAACAATAATTTGCAGCCAGTTAAATTCTTTTATTGTGTTCCTATCTACATCGTGCTATGGCATGTGAAGCAGAGTACTTGGTGCAGTCCACGAATATTACTCTTATGCAACTTGGAACAGTGTAAAGTGGTAGTGTTGACTAGTTCAGCAGTTTGGTGTGATCACCTAATTTGCTTTAATGCGTTCTCAAGCGAAGATCAGTAAACTTGCCACCCACATTTCGTAGGAAACAGATGTGTGTGTGCACACCATCGGCCGTCGAAGATGATGATATAGAAACATATCAACTGGCAAAGTGTTTAATGGCTAGTTCCCGCTCAGTATCAAACACGCTTTCTAAAACATAAGTTCTTGACCTGATTAATGTACACCATTTTTTGACCCGTCAAGTACTGAAGAGTAATCTTTATGACTCTAAAGGCATAGATTTTTAACTAAGAGCTAAAAGTGGAAACTAAGGGTAAAAGTCAGTTTTAGTTTGTTCTCTGATACAGTATAAGATCTAGAATCCACTGAGTTTCATTGCTGAACTTCCTTCGCTAACAGATGAAGAAGTGGACGTTCTAATTGGTTACCTCTAACTGGGAGAAGAATGTTCATTAAAAAAAAACCACTCCATATTGTCGCTAGTTTTATCCTGTTTTATAAAAATGACGACTTCTTGGCTTTTGAATACGTGTTTTGGTTCTACCAGTATGTCATGAAGGAAACGCTGAAGATTCGAATACTGTCGTTGTCCTGGTTCGCCGTTTCGCATCACTGAGTATTGCGCTGTCGACTATGGAAAGAACTGGGCGACTCCGTTCCACAAATCAAGCGAGGAGGAGGTAAGACCATATCCGAATCGCTGCTGTATAGTGTGCGCAGCGGTTTTTTCAATCGCTGACCTTGGCTCCAACAATGAAACACTAAGATTGCAGGCTCGATTGCTTTCCAAGGGAACACTAGAGGAAAAAAAGCTCCATACAAGACTTCGAAGTGCCACCAAGAATGAACCACAATACAAAAACGTCTGTATGTCCACTAGTGTATATATACAGGTCGAACTTCAAATGATCGATCTCGTTCACTTGAAACCCAAGCTGAATATTGATAACTTATAGTTTTCTCATTTTTAAAAAACTAACTTCAACATCTAATTATTAAATAATCGACAAAAAGTTGTAAATGCAGCTTTGATCCTTTTTTGTGACTGATTTCGAGATCAATTTATAACTACAAGAATGTTGAGATCGGGATTTCAGGTGTGCTTCGTACCTGTGATTGCCCTTGTCAAGGGCTCACGTGTTGTCCACCACTCCAGCCAAGGCCCCTGCTTTGCCTTTCTCTCGGTGTTGTTTTTAGTCTATCGATACTATACGCATTCACTCATCGATGGGGATGATCCGCGGGGCACAAATTAATAACTGTTATTCCGCTGTATTTGTTTCCATGTTCGCAAGCATGCATAAACCAGAGGAAGAAAAGGCTTTGACTTCAAGAATTTTTCTTAACCATCAATGCTCACGTTATTTAAGCATAAATTAAAAATTATATATAAATTTAAATAAATATTAAGTAGGCATAAAAGCATAGATTATAAGGAAGATCATAAAATATTAGATTTTTTACAGTACGCATTGTTTTCCAAGACCGACGTTCTGTTAACGCAATCAGTAGTCATTATGTTATTGTGTTCTTAATGAACTCTAAAATAAATGCGATAAAAATAAAAATAATAATACTATGATCCCATCAAGAACATTGCAAATTCGCTGGCGTGTCTTCACATATACTGTTCGCTGTCCAACAACCGTTGTCCCTATAAGTGGTAGAATCCGGGTGTAGATTCTGGTGCAACTTGAAGATCTGCGCATTTCTGTCTTTAGTGACATGCTAGGTGCCGGTCGAGCGTGAATTCCATTGGAAAAGTTCTTTGCCTTCGACTAATTGAGGCCGTTGTAACAAGTAAAGCTCAGGATATGGTAAATCATTCCTAAATTTGAGATGATAATACCGGTTTCTGCTGTGGAAGTTACGCCGCGGTTTTCCAAGATAACTCTACTATATTTTGACACTCACATAGCAATCCGGATTTAGCTAATACAAAACAAACAAGTCCAAGTGCTTTACTTTTAGTCGCTTCTCATAGATCCTCATAGTAGCATAGAGCACAGAGCATAAATAAGGTTCTAAAGTCGGATGGTGAAGAATCGGTCGGTTTTGGGATGCTATTCTTCTTTCTAAAGTTTTTTTTAGTGCTCGCCTCGTAAATGACTGCTGTGATAGTGGGATTGGGATAGCTGAGCGTTTTGGAATGGCGACTGCCGCTCATCGGTCTTCCAGAGGGTGTGGTGTGCTCGTCGTGTCCCTCAACACCACGTAGCACCGACGTGGACGAACGACCGAAAGAACGCGTGCACGAGGGACAGACGGCGTTCTTTAGATGCACTCTCTGTGTTACGACCCGGCACTGCCCACTTGTGCTTGCGCCTGCACTTGCATTCGCGCCCACCTCCCATCCCAGTGAGAACGTGCTCCGATGCTACTGCTCCTGTTGCGCTCTGCACCAACACCTGTTGAGAATTTTCGTTCCAGAAATTTCCTGTGACGATCATGGGACGTCTGTGAGCACTCACCAAGCTCAAACAACTTTTTTCTGCATGCGTTACAACGATTAGCAGTCTCGAACAGGTACTGTTCTTTGTAAAACATTCCTTATGTTATCGTAATAAGGTGTACCATGTGCAGCGAACCTAAATGCACATAGAAGGATTTGATATCACATGACACTAAGGCAACTTGAAAGAAGTAGGCAGCTTATAGTAGCGATTCTAGTCGTTCCAAATTCGCTTGAATATTCTATCAAAAATTTAAAATAAGTGCTGTATGCATGGGAAAGCTTCAGAATTGACTTTCTCTCCGGTGATTTTTCAAAAACATTGCAAAAAGTATAGAACATGCATTAATTTGCGGCCGGATCACATTTACATGCTGCCGGTTTATCGATATGGACGTCATTGTTTCATTAAGTCAGAGAATAAAACATAGATTTTAAAGCGGACAGCAATCATAACAATTCTGCTTAGCATGATTCGTGCACCATACGATTATCCAAGACCTGTTTGCTTCCTCTTCTGCAATTATAGTCTGCGAGCATTCGGACTGGGGATCCTTCCGTCGCGTGCATTTCATCGCAGAGCGCGTGCGCTCGTGAACCCAAAGGGCATTGTGGGTGCGGATGGCTACTGCTCAGTTTACCAGTTTTTTTCTTCCGCTCTCGTTCACTGCTGCTCTCCCTTTCTTCATTCTCCTTGTTCTCTTTTCCTATCCTCGAATTTGCTCCTTCTTTACTACTTCATAGCCATCCCATAAGTCAATAATCTGTTTGCATTTGAACCATTTTAAACTTGCTTTTTGCTAGTGTGTTCAATCAAAGAGGGAGTTTTCAGATCGGTGCTTTAATATGTTTCACCTCATATCTAATTAGTAAGATGTTTTTGTTTTTCTAACTCCATCGCCGTTTGCACCACTTTCGAAGAACGTTGTTCTATAAGTTTTTTGACGTTGATGTGTAATGCCACTTTGAAAAATACATTTAGAGTACCTCTATTGTGTCCCGTTAATGTTTCCCTCTTTTTTTGCCGTGTACTTCGTGTTTAACGAATATCCTATAACATAGACAGTTTAAAAACGGTGCCGACTACTACTCTGTTTTTGAGGGCTACTTTTTCATTTCTTCTAATTGTGGGAATCGTCTCGTTTCTCCAGCATGACGATTCTTCCATGTTGTCTATGCGGCGGTAGGCGAGAGAGAAGGGGAGGCGTAACATCGCCGCTCTTATTGGCCAGAGCTGCAGCTCCGCGTACCGTAATCTCCGTTTGCATTGCTTCGTTCTCTTACACTAAAAAGTGGCTGACTCGTCTTCGTTTTCGGTTTCACACCATTCTTCTTGGCGAGTAGCTCCAAAGCAACTATTATAAAATGTTTCACGTTTGGTAATAATTTAGACCGTCATCGTAGAACCGTTTTCTTAAAGCTTTTATTTTTTAAATTTTCTTAGAAACTGGGGTGTTCCATGTCAGGAGTGGCTTTTGTCGGCAAAATTTAATTACGAGCATTAGGTAGTACTTTTAGAGTTTATTGCCATATCTTTCTATTCGACGATAAAAGGTGAGTGTTTCTCTGTTATTCTGGCGTTGTTTTTGAAAGAGCCTAGATTTAACAAGTTTCTGAAGTTTGTCGAGTTGTTCTGTCGTGACCATCTACCCAGCCAACATTTGTTGCAGTTCATAGGAGCTAATCAATAGTTTTGGTCACCAGATCTCACAGCTCATCAGTAAGCGACAAAATATGGTAAAGCTGGAAGCCTGTTACTACCTCCGACACACTGGAAACTGCCATGTTCAATCTACACACAGTGTTCGCAAGCAATCCCTAGAAACCAGGTACTTATACAGCGCGGAATGCTGAGTGCAGACTTCGATGACAATCAGTTGTCAGTGAGCGGTCATTCTAATTCTGCATCGTCAGAGATTTTGCTTACTGGTTACTGTTAGTCACAATAAAATTAAGCCAAAGCATTAATTTGCTGAGCCATTCGCCCTTTTTCCGGCCGCACGATATCGATTTTTCTTACAAAAAAAGCGCGTGCGCGCGCGTCTGCGGCAATGGCCGCGCCTCGTCCGCACGCTCTCATGTAGGCAGTCGCTCGTCAGCCCAAATCCCGAGTGCTGGTGCTGAAGCCACTATCGCCACACAGACTCGCCACGATGTCATGCCCTCCAGTTAGCTTGTCAGCCGAACCTCCTGCCCTCAAGCGTCTACCATGTACGGGAGTTCGCCTCAGTGCGCAGCTGAGGTAGTTTTAAATGTTATGACTTAGTTGTTCATAACATTTATCCTACTTCGTCTGTTCCTGAGATATGCAACTCTTCACCACTTTGTTTCCATATATCACGTAAAAAGACCCCAACTCTAAAAAATCCTTCAGGATAGTTTATTTGATTGGTTTTCGAGTTTCTATTTTTATACGGAGGATCAGTGTGTTCCGATATTTGGGGCAAATCTTCAGCAAGGATTGGCGTATGCCAATATTTGGTGAAAGACAATGATAAATCCATGTTTTAAAACCTTGAAAGATAACAAAGATCATTACTAAAGTAAAGGATTTCAGGGAAGTCCGGTTTTTGCTCCCAATGATTTCAACGGATTTTTTAATAGTTAGCTAAGCAACAAAAAAGCCATTGGCTGTCTCCAAATAAAATGAATCATTATGTCCGCACATCCGATACATTCTCATTAAAAACTGCCCGAAATTCCATTTCAAGTGAGTATATTTTTTCTAGTTCTGGATCTTTTAGAAGTCAGATGTTGTGTAGGTAAAAACATCGCCCATCGCCAATACGTGAATTATAGTCACGTAAGTTATTGTATTCAGACCGAAAGATAGGCGATTGGTGTAATATTGAAATCAGCTAGTCATGCTGACTCATAGAGTTTAAGCTCAAACCGTCTACTGGTATTCCACTGGGGCTCGATGACAGGATATGGACTGCTGCCTCTAATGGGACGTGCCTGAGATTCGACTAGTTGATGTGAGAACCCAGTTGTGAAAGTGTTCTTACGAAAAACTGTGTCATTATTTCTCACCGGTTATCTATTCAGTAACTTTTTAGAAACCGCAATCTGTGGAATTTATTTTTTTCACGCATTGCCTTGGTAGTTTATCTGATTCTGCCTGTTACATCGCTGATGATTGATCAGTCAACCACTTGAAGAAATCACAGCCTTCCTTAAGGAATCCAAGTCGGAAGGCAGTAAATTTCCCATCTTCAAGAGCCAACAGCAGCTTGTGGTTATGAAATTGGAAACCCATGCATGGCTACTTATGATTCGAGGGAAAGAATGCAGGCCAGTGGCTAATATTCCAGTTAAGAATGAGTCCGATAAGTTCTAATGACGTGCAGAACACACACACGTGTTGTTCCACTGCTTCTGTGGATGACGCTTTCGGAACAATGAAACAAAGTGAGGAAGTGCTGGTGCTCTGTGTCATGTGAAGATGGACCGTTCAAGTAAGCTAAACTCTATACAATTTTATATATATAAAATTTAAATAAATCTCTATAACGTTGCAACTATCAGTGCGCTATCAGTGAGGGTTAAAGTTCATGGTAAACAGCAAGCCATACATGTGTCTCTATTTCATGTCTCATTGAAAACGACCTCTATTATAAGAAAGCAAAGTATCTATGATATCTATATCAAAGGCCAGCCAGGACAATCTTTAGGGAAATACAGCGAATGGCAGTTTAAGGTGTTTAAGAAAGCCTAACCAAATAGCGACGATTTTTCTACAACATAACGTGAAACTATGGTAGCAGTCCCAGATACACAAATCTAGTTTATTTTTTTGTTTATGTCTTGATAATGTATGTGTATTTGTAAAGTTCATCAGCTCTTCTACAATAGAAAACGCGACTCTGCTATTTCGTGTTACAAAGGAGTCCTTTTTTATGTTACTTTATGAGGTGTTAATTTAATGGACGAAGCATGTAGTCACTCACTGTGTCTGGCCGGTTAGTGTCATCTTACGTATTTTTGAGGAATAACATATGTGTTCGCTCACTAGAAGAGGAGTGTATCATCCAACAATTGATTCCGCCAACAGTACTCCACTAATGGTAATCGATATCGTTTTTTGTATTGTTGTTGTCGTCTACATCCGATGAAAACACGATAATTCTTCCATAGTATGGCATTTATATCGACCGCATACAAGGTTTAAGGCCGAAGCCTGGAAGACTGCACTAGCAAGGTTGCGCATACTTGAGATTGGTGTGAATTGGCGTATCAACAGAGCTGTCTACAAGTCAGTTTTTGTTTTTCCTCAGCAGCTGCACAACTGCAAAAAATCACTGAGGAGGTGTCACCGTAGCTCTAGGTTAAACGTTCATTAATCATTCAGTTAATGTACATCCAATACAGAATTAATGGCATGAATGAACGTGTGTAATATGAAGCATTGCACTACCTCGAATAGCACTGCTTGTAACTGGTTAATTGCACGTATTCTATAATAGATATTTTCTAAAGCAGTTGTATAACATCAGTTCTTAATCCTCCTAGTAACCTCAGAACGCTTTCTAAAACTGGACTAAATACGCATAACTTGCAAAATTTAGCGTAGCAAATCCATTTTAAAATAAACCTTTATGTTTCTCAGAAGGAGAGCGAAAGATAAGGATACGCTTTATTACTTGGAAAACTCAAAGCCTATCACTAGGAAATATGGATGGTATTCGCTGTGCGGTGTGTTAAGTATTAAATGCTGAAACGGTGATGGGCTACTTCAATAAATGAAGAAAACACACAACAAGCTTTCTGAAAATTTTGAAATTGGAGCGTTCTATTTATGAGCACTATTTATGAGCACAATAATAATAAAATGACATTGGGCTGCTGTTTGGGTAATGTCCAGAACAATGAAAAAAAAACAATGCTTTCCTGTGCAACACTTGAACACTAAACATTATTTACTTCGAGGTCACACACCGAATCGTTCTAGTAATCTCAGTCGCTGTTCTTCAGCGGACAACGCCGAGTACTTCTCCATGAGCTTCTCGCCACGCGATGTCGGTGTGCGCATTAATGTTGGCTGCACGTAATTGTGGTTGAACTCGGACAGACGTCGACGCCACTGAAATGTGAGTTGAGAGGAGGCTAAAGAGTGGATATTCAATGGCAAACGTTCTAGTGAAAATACTTGCATACTATTCACACATGTTAATTTGTGAGCAAGGAAAATTTCAGAGCACAGTAAACTGACGTAGTTTGATCCACGCATTCCGATGATCGCTTCAACACCGGCCATCATGTCATCACCGCTCTGAAACAGTTGGTTTGGCTGGCTGGGACCTGCCATACTTCTCTGTTGCACTTAGAGGCCGGGCGTCACCGAATCCCTCATCACTCACGCCGCGTCGCGCGCTCTTCATCATGCCAACAAACACTACCATCATGTTTCATGGACTCTTCAGTTTTCCGTCCATATGGTAGCGAATCTTGAAGATTTAATTTTGTCATAAAACGTTTAATGACTTACGCACATGAGTTAACACCTGCTGAGTAACTGTTTTTTGTTGCGGCTCTTGTGTTTTCACATTAAGAAGACGCACCAGTGGTTTGATGGTTGTGCCCTAGAAAAGCATATGACAAAACTTGTAGTGATTTGTTCGAACTTCACCGAATAGTGTTTGCGAAGAGTGTTCATTGGGTCGGTAGTCCGAAAGTGATGGTTAGCAACGAGAGTACTGGTTTGTACTTTGTTTGGAGTCGGAAGAATTTACTGGCATGTAACGGCATACAGGGTTGCACAGCGCAAAGGCAGAAGTCGCATACGTTCATTGAGAACACAGAGCTTTTCCGGCAGACGCGGATTATAGACATAAATCACGAGTCCCCTGAGTTAGCGAAAACTAATTCGCAGCTTTGGGGTCTCACAGAACGAATGCATATATGCATGCTTATTCAAACCAGTCGATAGTTGACGAAACCGAAGGTCGCATAAGTGCTAGTGGAGTAATGGCACCAAAATTGTAAACTGGAAAAGTTCATAACTTCGTTCTGGCTGGCCATATGTGCGGTAACGATAATGTCACAATATATAACTTTTATCTATTGCCCATTAATTCTTCACGGCAGGGTAATGTGTGGAAGACAACCACAATGATGCTGAGATATTTGCAAAACCTGGACCACAGGCCAGATCGAAACGCGATAACGCTTTCCGATGATCATCATCTGTCCATAGCTTTTCATACAGAATGGACAACTGCATCGTTTCGTTTTTACAGGCTTGAAATATTTCGTGCAAGTTTCAATCCTTTATATTGAAGTTATTGTTTTCTTATGTAGTATGTCTAGCTAAGTCTCTGATAGGCAAATTTCTTAACCAGAGATTGGTTAGGGCTTAAGAAAACTTTGATATTTACTATGGTTTTATGAAGTACGAGTTTATGAAATTATAACGAACTACTAATTGAAATACAATCACAACGGGCCTGAGATATGAGCGACAATCAGAACCTCAGATGGGCTTCGAAGACGCGATTGCCCATTCCGGGATCTCCTGCTATTGACCACGCTAAATGAGGCCTCTTACCTTCATACTCTAAGCTCTATGTGGATAGAAAAAAAGGGAGGGAGAAGAACAATAGAGCAAATAAAATGAGTGAACAGGTGGACAATGAAAAAGAATGAATAGAGCGCTAGAGGAAGCAAAGCAAAGGTCTCGGTTGGTGTGATGGATAGCAGATGAGCCCGCAGGAAGTGTAATGACGGGTTCGACGCACAACTGAGGCCCCGAGTTTTGCGATATTTCAACACCTTGTGGTTGTATTTCAAATAGTACCCTCCCATGAAAAAAATTGGAAGTATACAGAAGCTAGGATAACTGAGTAACAAGGATTATATAAGAAATACCAAACATAAGGCCTCAACTATGACTTTTTGTACGAGAATCTTATTTTGATATATGTTTTTCTAATTCGATAAATACTCATAAACAATTCGAACTAGATGCCTTAGACTCCGACTTAGTGGTAATTCAGCACAAGAATTCAACTGTTTTCCACTCACTAAATGGAAAGCAGACTTAGCCAGCTCACTTCTTTATCATTTCGCTTCTAATATATTGTTGAGCACAGAGTTCTGTTACTTTGACAGTACTAGGTGTTCATATAATTTCACGAAAAGTGAGTTAGGCTCAACTTGTAATTAACGAAATCAGTTAGAATACCTGAAAGAACACAGTGATGACAATAACCACTACTGTCGTTGAAACCAGCATGTCTTTGGCAGGAATCGCATCCTTGTCTGAAAGTTATGTAAAACGTTGTAAAACGTGGCTCTTGAGAAAAATTCCAAGTAAGTATTAGCCACAAACCTAATGTCATCACCAAACCGTAACAGATTGCGCCACGAAGACCACCGTACCCCATGATTACCTGATCCATAAGACCGATTTTTTGGACGCGTTTCTCGTTCGCAATCCATGTTAGAATCATCACTCCTAGGCGAGTACTTAACTACATACGAGACTTTTATGTAAAAAGGAAATATTCCTATCGTTAAGTAAACACTTCATTAGGCAACGCTTGTCGCTATTCAGCAGAAATTATAGGAAAACTATGAACATTCTCTTCACCATCATATTACCATGTTCACGAAAAACTACATTTATTTTGCGCACCAATTTCACTTGCCGTACGGCTAATACTTGTCTTCATATTTTACCAGGATAAAGTTCAGCTTTTCTGGAGCACACAAAATTTGAACAGGAGGAGCACGTTTAACGGCGTAGAAAATGCCTCCTGATGTATCGTTGGCTTTGCTGCTCCACGCTAAACCCTTAACAGTTTAAATATTGCCTTAAATGCTTCTGGAGCTTTAGTGGTGATCAAGTTGACGAAATATTTTATAAAAGTCGTGTCCATTCTTAAGGCTATGGAACAAAGCTTCTTCCTTTGAGTTCATAAAATTCTCAAGTTCTCCACTACTTTATTGAAGCAGAAATGATCTCCTTGTCGCAAAATCTACTCCGCCGTGAACATTCTAAATACTAAAGGGATATTATTGGGGAAAAATGACTTTCTAACCATGATTTTCTCACATAAAAAAAATGTTTCTTCCATTCCGCGATTTCAACAGTTCACCTCCTCATCGTGGCTGGGTGGACGTCGGACTGAGATGTACAGCTGGGGACTCATCCCCTGGCAGGCTCTCCCACGCTGAGAAGGTCTCCGGCCTTTCCACCAGGAACCCTAGTTAAGAGCAAACCAATACCAGGACCCACCACCGTTCTGGTATCAAACTCGGATGGTGGTAATTCTCCCTCGGATCCACAAGGCTGCGAATGGCTGCTATGGTGAAGACCTAGAACAGATTTTGGCCAGGCTGGCCTCGGGAATCGAAGGAACCACAACGGCTTAACCAGCAGGGCTTCGAAGAATGGAGGTTATGCTGTGCCCGCACATCCAGTGAAGCCGAACAATTTAAGTATCAAGTAAGTAGGTATTCTACGATTTCTGTGATGCGACCCGTTTAGACGAACTCATAATAAAGTCATCCTCATCTCACTTGCTTGCTTTTTCTTTATTCTACATATTTTTAACAGCATTATGTGGACAAGTACTGGTTTGTTATAACACAGTATTTTCGATGAAACCCTACCAATGAATCGGCAGCAGATACAAGCAGTGACTGTCACTAGCGCAAAAGTGAGGTCCCAGGTATGATTCTTGGAAAACGTCGAAAGGCCGAGGAAAACGAAGATGATCGCCTCACAGCTGAAAAGATAAGTCGTCATCTCTTGCAGTATGAAAAACCCAGGTGCTCGTCTCTCTACCGCCTACTCTAGCCAATGCTCGCCACAAACTCTTTCCAAAAGCAACGCATTGCTCCTTTGTTTCAAGATTTTTTACTTCTTCCACCATAGCTAAACATGTTTTCGACTATAGGAGTCTGTTTCTATGGTGAAATATTGATTTTGCTATAAACAATCTTGATGTCCGTGGTTTTGATGATTAAATTCTTTTTTACAGCCCATTGAGTACACTCAACAATTGCAAGGTGTTAATTTATCGGCTTCTACCAAGAAGTTTCCGAGAAGTAGAAGCGAGCAATTTCGTAAAATTTTTGGAAGTAACTTTTCTGAAGTCGGACATCTATGACATACGCAATCACAAAGTTTGAGAGGACGTTTTGAGAAACATTATCTCACCATGACGATAGTGTTTTCAGGGAGTATTTCACTGTAGTTAGTGCTTTTTCGTTTAGATTTCCAGCAATGTATGGTTTCATCATGAGACCGCATGTGACAATTCTGAAAATCAATGCATCTCGAAAATTAAGAAGTACCTACTGAATGGAATGGCTGATGGAAAAAGTTCAATAGAACTAGCTAAGAGATAGGCAAAACGAAGGACCCGGATGGTGTGGTGGTGAAGAGCGCTACTCCCCGGAAAGGACAATAGCGCGCGTTCGTTCCCCACCGCATACACCTGAGGTCTGGAGTTTTGCAAATATCTCAGCATTATATACGAGTTATACCTACTGAATCTTAGAATCATTTTTGTAAAATGGAAACCACAAAAAAACAACGAACGCGAGAATGCCTGACATGTGGACGCTTTCCGCGATAAGGTAAGATAAGTACGGAAAGAAAAGACAAACAAGTGGTTGCACGATCGGCACATCATATGACCACCTAAAATAATCATTCGACTAACTGCCATGTTCGAGAGCTAATTTTACCTTGACAATAGAAAAAACTGAGGAACTCAAAATTCTTGCGCTCTGAACATTTTCTGCTTTTCTCACCAGCTTTTTATGCCGAACAGAAAACAAACTGATACCGTGTCCGCGCACAGCGCTTTGTTTCACAAAGCAAATTACACTTATCAATTCAGCTCTTGCTCGAAGGTGCTTCATTTTAATTCGTTTGTTCAGAAACGTTCGTTTTATTCAACTAATTCGTTGTTATAGCGACCTGATTAAATTTCGACCTTAGCGTTTTTTTAGGATGATGTAAATTTTCAGGGTCACAAATGGTTTTTCAAGTTTCTACTTCTCTATCGCGCTACGGCGGTGTTATACATATTTCTACAGAATGGGAATATTTTGCTAGCAGATGCACTCATGCTCAACAGGAGAATGGCACTTTAATTATGAAAACCAGCCAATAGCAAATATCAATAACCCAACAACAGAAGTTGCTATCGCCTTGGCAGAAGGTTACTCAGGGAACCATAAATCCAATAATTCGGGTATCCGAATATTGAATCTAAAATAGCTAGTGATTTTTTCGATATTAACTCAGCATTCTGTAATGTTTACTTTTTTATTTTCTGTCTTCTATTATTTTTATGGCGGGGTATTAAGCGAAATACAACCACAAGATTGCTGAGATATTTGCAAAACTCCGGACCGTAGGTGTTTGTGGTGGGGAACGAAAGCGTTATTGTCCTTCCCGGGGAATAACGCGTTCACCACCACACCATCCGGGTCCTTCGTTTCGCCTGTGTCTCAGCTAGTTCTCTCGATCTATGCCGTCAGCAATCAGAACTAGTTGAGAGACAGGTTAAAGGAAGGACCCGCATGGTGTGGTGGTGAACGCGTTACTTCCCGGAAAGGACAATAGCGCGTTCGTTTCTCACCGCAGACACCTGCGGTCCGGAGTTTCCCAAATATCTCAGCAATCTTGTGGTTGTATTTAGCATATTGTCCATAGAATTCCAGGGCCTACTTTTCTTCCCACATGATTATGTCAAATTCGTAACACTATCAGTTGTGGTTAACCGTTTAACACCTTAGCTTCTCACTCCTCACGGTTCACACTCTCCAATCATTTTAGACTAGCACTCACACTATTACGGTATTCGTGGCTTTTTGTCTAGAGCTTTGATTCTCTGGTATATGTGAATATAGTTGAACACCACTTTGTGGTAATGAAACCCAGTCAGCTATCTTAAATTATAACCAGTTTTATCCGCGAACTAAAATCTGAGCTGTTGGCCTTTGCAAATTATCACTTCATGTTTTTCAAATGATTTTACTCCACTTCACTTACACTTTCTTGTACACTGGGTTTCATGGCTTTCCGCTGACTAAGGGAAGAAAGAGTAAAAGTAAAAAGCATAAGCTAGATACTTTAACGTCATGGAAAGTGCATGCATTAAGAATGTTTTCGAGTGAAAATAAACATGATGTCAGAACTCATTATGATTGAGCAAGTCCATACAAATTGTTATGGTCTGATTCGAAAAAAGCTATTTGCTGCACATCGCATTTTGTCGAAGACAGATATTTTGATGAGTTAAATTCTCTTTACAAGCCTGGCAGCGATTCCTCGAATTTGTACCACAAGAGTCGGAAGAAAATCTGTTGTTAATATGGGAAGTACTTTCAAATCCATGCTGTTTCGAATTTTTTCTATTTAATTCCATGCACTTATTTCGATCGTATTAATCTACTAGTTTCTGTTATGTATTCTTCACGAGGATAGGAATAAAGCTCTTGGTGTTGAACAATCCCTGAGGTATATGCCGTGCTATCGACTTCATTAAGTATCGCAGGAGGTAGTTGAATACATATCTCGCCTATACATTGCACCTGAGGTGCCCAACCGACGTAATGTGCCAGTGCTGCTAACCCCACAGACGAGTCTGGCACCAATTAACCGACCCCGAAGGAAGGAGGACTCAGTGAGCATGGGGCACGGGATCGATTCCAAGTGCGCTGCGGTGCCCCTAACTGCTGCACTACGCGCGTCCCTATTAATTCCTCATACATTCGCTAAAATAACTATCTACCATCGTTAATGCCTTATCTGCATTCTACTTTTAATATTTCACTAATTTCCGATTTAACAAACTTTACATCACTAGGGCAACAGTAGTATTGATTGCAAAGTGAAACGCATCCATAGACAACTCTACCATACACTAACTGCGCATAGAAACGGGCCCACAAATAGACATATCTGCATAGATATGTATTAGTTAAATGTATATACATATATAATCACAGTGATGCTGAAATATTTGCAAAACTCCCGACCGCAGGTGTCTGGTGTGGGGAACGAACGTGCTATCACCTTTTCCCGGGGCTAACGCGTTCACCACCACGCCATGCGGATCATTCGCTTCCTCTGTCTCTGAGCTAGTTGTGGTGGTGAACGCAGAGCGGATTAGCTCTCGGAAAGGGTAATAGCGCGTTCCTTCCCCACCACAGACACCTGCGGTCCGGAGTTTTGCAAATAACTCAACATTATGTGTCACAGATACTACCTTGCCGTAAAAAATTGTAATTGGCAGTAAATAGAAAGCTAACATTATGTATATATTCATAAAATGCTTCGAATCAGTTCAAATGTGAACGCCTACGACTTCGTATCTATTTATCAGACATCTTCTACATTTACAATCGCACATACTACAAAGTTGTAGAATACGAAACTGGATACGGAGACACACACACTGCATACATACACACACACAGAGACACAATCATACACACGTGGATATACATGTACACAAACAGATACATAGCACATATATATATATATATATATATATATATATACATAACATACAACACATACATAAGCGCGCACAGCTCCCATGGAATTCACTCATTGATTAACACGCCTATAAGATCAGATAGGTAGTAGAACGATATGTTTCCGTAATCAATCACTTACTTTTTAGCAGTGATAAATATGACAATAATAATGTTAATAGCATTAATAGTGACAATAATGATAGCAGCATTAATAACAGTAGATAATGATCTATTCAGTTTTATTGCTGGAGGGCGAGAATAGCTTTTATATTAACATTAACCTCCCCTAGTTTACTTACTTTTTTTTTGTAATTCAGCTGTACTTTCGTTGCAGATTACCTTCATTTCATTTTATTACTCAATTTATTTTACCTGTACATAGACATGGTAGACTTGTTAAATCAGCAAATAGAGAAATAGGCGAATTCTGTAACTGACTTCGTCGCGAAAGCGGTCACACAGACCCACACCAGACCGATGAGTATTCCGCCTGTGGACACCATGACGAAATTGATGAATGCATGTAGAAAATCCTCTCGTATTAAGTTTTCGCCTCCAATTTTTGCCATCGAACTCAAGGAATGGTACAGGACCTGAATAACGAATTGAAAATAACCAGGTCAGCGTTTTGCCTTCATTTGAATATTGTAATAAATTTCAAGTAATGAGTAATTTCAAAAAATTCACTAGTTCCCGATGGCACGTCTTGCCTTTCTTATAAGTGGGTTAACTCCCATGAAAACCTATTAATACACAACTGGAATGCTGAACAAAGCTTTATAAACAAGCAGTAAGCGATTTCAAAAGCTGAAAACAGACAGCGAGATCAACAATGACATTGTTACGCACTGTGTAAACCTTAGGTTACAATCACTCTAAATGAGTAATACGGTTTGTGATGAAAAGAATCCAGGATTTCCTAGAGTTCTCGATGAGTTTTGGTTGTTGGAAATCATCAACAGCTTTATACAATGAAGAAAAGCGAATTCACCAAAGATTTTCGTCCAAGGAACAAAGACTTAACGTATCGTTAAGATTTTCGATGTGTTCAAACACATTGATACTTCATGTTCATCCGCGATATCGGTCAGCTCTATGGCCTATCGATTCCCAATGACCTGAACGTGTTACTCAAACCTGCTTTTAATACTGACACTATATCAATGAACTGAAATCCGTAGTTTTGTTAAACAACAATAAACCCCCACACACGTCACCTACAATGCGTTTCAAGTTGAACAATTTTATTCGTCGTTGCATAAAGTGTAGTAGGAATTCTGAGATTAGTCAGCTTCTTCGTGCACAAGCGATTCCACCGTACGTTGTAATATCTCTGTTCGAACATCTCCATTTGAGTGGCAGAAGATCATGGTTGAAGCAAAAAACATGCCTGATGTACAAACTCACTCAATGATGAAAGCTGGAATACGGTGAAGAGGGTCTAGGCTGATGTCACTTCACAGCTGCGCTTCAATAGCTCGTTCTCACATGAAGTGAAGACTTGAGCAATCCCTCCATTCATTTTGTTTTGTTGTCATCTTCAATCACAGAATAAGCACAGGTTTCATGTGTGTCTTATTACGGTATGAGTGCTTAAGGGTTTTTCTCATTAAGTGTAGAGTGAAGTAGCTTTTCTGGATACCCTGAATAAGCATGCAAGCTGATGCACAGGCTTCCATAAGGAACAGTTTTCGTCCATCGTGAACAGGAAGTTTACTGTCTTGTGACTAAAATCTTCCCAAGACGCTGATGATTCCTACGATTGCTAACGGAATCGATCAACAACAATGTAAAGGCAGAATCAAATAAGTTCCCAAAGTATTTAGCGAAAAAAAATAAATTCCACAATTCCTGGTTAAGTAACTGTTGGGAAGTAAATGGACAGTTTTTGTACGAACATGATTTAATGATGGTATCTTCCCGCAAGATAGCGGGGCTTCAGATATATTTAATGAACAGACAGCATGTTGAGATAGTTCACGACAAGGAACTTTTATTGTAAAGGCTGTTGAAAGACTCTACTAGGATTTTTCTGTTCAATTGAGCGACTTTGTCTTCATAACTGGTAGACGTTGTTCTAAAGTCGTCACCTCTCTTGAAGAGTACTAACATATAGATGACTCCCTTTAAGCTGTTGGCTACCAATTTTACTGCTGACAATTATTAAAAGAGTAAGGTGGAATTTTCAGCAGATTTGAATGAGACTTGTGGGATTTGCCCATCTCATTAATAATTGGAGGCAGAATCAGTGTCATTTCTTCATAAGCACCTCAAGAACACGTTTCCAGAGTCTCCTTTTCAACTACTTTTCATTACCTCTTAACCTTCCAACACCTTCGAGTAGCATCCGATAATATTAGATCTTACATAACGCTTGTTTAACGTCCACAACAATAGGATTTCCACAGCAGTTTTTTTTCAATGAGAGCATCTTTTTATTGACGCTCCATTAGAAGTCTAAGCATCTCTCCAAAAGATCAAATTTTGAAGTTGTGAAGCCCCACAAAACCACTGAAACCCATGAAGAGCCTTTCACCCGTGGTTCTTTGAGCCTTTGTTAAAGTTGTCTTCGGGGTATACCTACTAAAATTTGTCCAAACATATTTCTATAACCTAAGGATTCTCGGATTCGCTTGTAGGTTCGGCTGATAATTGAGGGTGCCCCTTATTTATTACCGTTGAATGTCGGCGAATTGATCCTTTTATGGTGTATAGATAGCTCTGATAAATCATTCTTAACCCTCCACCGGAGGTAGTCAGAAGCCTTTGTGGATCAGATGTAGCTTTTTTTGATAAATTTGGTAGCAAATTGCTAGCACAGAGAGAAAGGGAGTCTCATATGGGTAGTGTGGAGTCGAATCAGCCCTCATTTATTACGTAGCCTCCTAAACCGCTGCTGTTCTCACATCGCTATAGCATATTCCTGATATGAGTCTTAACACGGGGAAAACGTTTACATATCCTGTCCAAAAAATGATGTTAATTAAACTGACTAAACCTGAAGTGCAGGCATCCGCTTTCTTTCAAATCGATCTTCTTAAAAAAACATCTGCACGAGTGAAATTCGCTGCTTTTTCAGGTGCTTCTGATTTTTCTAACTTCTGTTTCAAATTTTTTGATACAGTTATCGCCGTAGTTGCTCGTCCGATTCTTGCGTTATAATTCCTAACCAGAAATTTTGGCAAAACAGTTTTGCAGAGTAGGATGAAGTTCTTTGTGGGATACAGGAGGTGACGAATCGAGAACAAATGTCATTGGTAAGAAACAGTTTCTACAAAAGCATCAAATGGCATTAAAGCGATTGTGGAATGAGAAAGCTTTCGTACGACTTTTGGAAAAGTTTTCCCATCTTATGTATAGATGAATAGGGTACACATCGCTGATTTGCTGTGATGAGTTAGTATGTCTACTTTGCGATGAAGTTGAAAATCTACTCTGTTTGATCGAATCGAAGGTCCGAAGTTAGTAAGGCAAAGTTTATAAAGCAAAATAGGCGTAATAGCTCAGTATTCCTCGAACCTTCTAGTTCTTTGGAAATCGTACGATTCGACGGGGCAAAATATAGAATTGAGTTTGAGAACGTTGATATGAGCATGTTGCAACTCAACGATGTACTACGTATTTACGCCATCGGGTAAAATAGTCTTAGAATGCTGCGCACATCGGAAAACAGCGGCCGTGGTCCCAACAAATTCATTTTTACCACTATTTTTCTTTTAGCCGTTTATATAAGCACCCGTACACTTCTAAATGTGTGGAAGGAACACTCTCGATGAAGAATTGCCAAATCTTCGAGGTAGTAACAATATACTTTTTGAAAAACAGTGGTTCTAACGTTGATGGAGATTGAGTTTAACAAATTCGACAGGATTATTACACAGCTATGAGCAAAGCAGCCATTAAAATGACATAAAGAAGAGGGGAGCTGATTGATCACATTCATTCAGACTAACGTGAATAACGATTTTTAGCATTTGCGGGATTCTGGAAAGAGCACTGATTTCTGCACTTCGAATTGCTTCCAGTATGATATCGAGTTCGGATCCAGAAAAAATTCATCGGAAAATGAAGTAAAAGAACTCACGATGGTGACTGCATCGTTGAGCAGGGACTCTCCGAAGACGCAAATATAGAGTAACTGGTTTACATGGATTTCTTCGAATACAGACAGTACGGCAACTGGATCAACAGCAGAAATCAGAGTGGAAAATAGTAAAATATCAATGAATGGTAATGTCCACTGATAGAGCGGAGAGAATACGTAGATGATACCAGCTGTTTACAAGCACAAGTGTTTACAAGTAGAAGTTCATCACATAGAATTCGTGCTACACAAAATTATTTGTACCTATTGCCATTATATTAAATAATGTTCCAACAACAGCGTACAGTAGAATGGTTCCGATGTTTGTGAAGAACGCATTATTCGGAAGAAAATACCCGGCATCAAGTGCTATCGGTGGCAAGAGATATAGAAAAAAGAGATCTGAAATTCATCTTCTTTAAACTTATTATTTCACGTAAATTCTTCCAGGTACTCCTAACAACTTTCTTCTTGTGATGGTTTTGAATTTTTTACCTACGATAATTCTTCCTTAAACATATGTTCTTGTACTTGCATGCATTGAAATAAACCTCATTATCAATTGGGAAGGAGAGAACATGCTCTATAGCTCTAATATGAAAAATTATACCTGGTATGCTCCAAAGTATATGTACCTGGATGTAAGTAGATGTCTAAGACCCATAATTCATCAAGTATTAGACCAACGATTAGTCCAAGAACAATCAGAAGTGCCGATTCCGGGAATATTTTCGCCAGAACATTTGATCGATGGAAAACTGGAAAGGCAAAAACTATTCCGTGGTCGATTAGTAACTGTACTTACACTGGTGTCTTTGTGATGATCTTTTCTCTCATGCACGTTAATTTACAGCCTGCGCAACACTTTCAGTGCATGGGCTTCGAGCATGTACGATTTTCTGTGTGTGTATTTGTACGTGTATGTACGTGATAAGGCGTGGAGGGTAGTGTGAAATGTGTAGAGGCGTCGAAAACACGTTCTCGTACAAAGCGACGTTTCTCTCAAAGATCGCTGGTTGTGTGTCGTTTATGAATGCGGGTACGTATATGTGGGTATACACTTGTACACGAGACCGACATGGTGTATACGTATTTGTAAGCACTTCTGTGTAAGCATAATGCCATTCCAAAATGTTTATTAGAATGGTGAGAAACACAAGATACACTGGTGAGGCTTAGCGAAGAGAAATCATTCACTAGGAAGATTCCTAGCTTCTTTTCAACTTAACCAACTTTATTGAGTTTAATAAAAGGAATAAAACATATAATATACTGCCATTTATTTGGTGAAACATAACAAGGAATCTGGAGTGAAGAAAACTAGATATTCAGAAAACCCCAGGACCGACTTTCTATTAAAGTAATTGAGTTGGTAGAGCGCGTGTCAGTTCGACTTTTGAAGGAGAAATCCACCGAAACATTAGGCAGTGTGAAAAAATTCGTAGTAACAAAATCGTGTCTGCTTATCAAAGAAACACTAACTAGGCTACTCATTAATAATAAAAATTTCTCATTTGCATGGATGTCGAGTGATGTTTAAATTTTGCCCGATGAATCTTGTGGGCGATGTGAAGCAAACTTAAAACTGAAGTTGTATTCACAAATTTTGAATAAGAGCAAACTTCTAATATATACTGTCGTTTATTTTCGTTTGCTAGTGAAATGCATTCCCAATAACACTTTTGCAGTACTTGGTTTTCTAATGATTTTTTCGACTTGGTGTTGTGACATCTCCATCGATAGACTCAATGACAAACATTTCAGTTCTACAGAGTGTAACATATGCCATTTATCAGCGAACACTCACCATTTTAGGTTGACCTTCAAATATTCAAATATTGTACAAAAAATCAAGGGTGCCGTCGAAAATTGAAACTATGACTGATTCAATACCTTTTACACACCGTAGACCAAAAAATGATGTAATACATTGGAAGAGAGCAATGTTGGGTAAGTTAATGAAGTGTAATCAATACAAGAGTGTTTGGCATGGAAACCGTTGTCTTTTAGGTTAACATCACGTGATGATGGGATGCTATTAGAATAGGCACACATACGGTGGATAAGTGTGGTTGTGCAAGTAATGAAATGAATGAGACAGAGCCAAATATATAGTTGATTGTTTATAAAACAAAAAATTTCGTCCGTGAAAATCATCACCATCTCTACGCTAGTACTCCATGGTGTTGTATTGCTGTTCTCAGTAGAACTGAGGAGTACGCAGTAGTACATTTAAAGATGATAAAAGAAACTCACGAATTCTGGCCATGATAATGAAAAACAACCACGCGGAAATAAGAAGCGGTGTACCAACATCATGCCATTGTAGTGCAGAGAACATCTGGGTTATTAACAAGTCATAAACGTGTTAAATAGCATGCATTAGTTAATAAATGCATGAGTATTGGTAATAAAAAATTTCTGTCAACTCTTAAACGCCTGTTCATGAGCGAATAACGTCTAATTCTGTAAATATACTAAGACATCATAGAAGAAAAATAGTTAAAATTGGTATGCGCAAGGTGTATAAATCAACGAGAAATCCCTCCAAGACGTTTCTTTTTTCGCAAAATTTTTCTTGTTACTTGAGTACACAGTAGGAGAATCACTACAGCAATCGCGTCAAATGGGCGGAACGACGTATCGTCTTGGAAAACTAATGAATAGCAAACAGCACATAAGGAATGAGAGATGGAGGAGGAGAAATGGTTGTAAGTCGTTGGTGTGCTGGTATCGCTATAATCTGGAGTGAGAAAACAAAATGCTGCACTCAAATGAGTCAGACGTCCATCAGAATACTTCCATCGTCTATCCCAGTACGCAGCGATGGATTCCTCAGTCAAGTCGACAACATAGCGAGAAAACACAGCACGGTGAAAAGATACTTGTGACGGTGTTCTCCCACAGCTCTTCTGCCTTTCTTAGTTTTAAATAGACGCTTCCCAACAAAACAATGCGCATCTTCATGATTCGTACTTTATGATGGCTGATCTTTCAGCAGCGCATGGGTTTGCTACGATCTTTTTTTCTATTAAAGCCTTTTTTCTTCACAGTGAGATTCTCTTAATCTCTGATATTTTAAGACAATGTGGCAGATAGCATGCTGCTACATAGATTGTTGACAAATAAAAATTAAACCCTAGAAAATGAGTGAGCAATTGGAAAATAAATAAATAAATTGATAAACAGACGTAGCATCTCACTAAAAATAAAGCAATTCTCGGTCTTCAATATACATTGAACTATACCACTCGCATAACCTCTATCGCCTGCAATTCCATCAATCATCGAGTAAGGTGAGCGGTTACCAACAATGTTTCCATTTCTCTCCATCTCGTCCCAGCCAGGCACGTGCGCCCGAAGGACACGAAAAGCATCGTACCTTTCATATTTTTATCGCATACCTTTTATTTATTTTTACGTTATCTGTCGTTACATTTATTTCATGAATCCCAGTATTTCCTGCATTCAGTTTGTTTTCCTCGCATTCATGTTCACAAACTTCCTCGATTACGTCGCATGCTGTTTCAGTTGTTGCTTGAGGATTTCGTCTACTTCATGGACTTTGCTGGTTACTGGACGAGTCGATTCTTCTTGTAATTTTGTAAATCTGATTCGAGAAATATACCACTGTTTTTTTTCAGACGACTAGTCACTGATGTTACAAAAAAGATAGGTAGGGAGGCTTTGCCGTTGACCACTGACCTTCACTCCCGTGTTATCTCATTGCAATCTCAACATTTTTTAGAATGATTACAAATTTTTGCGGAGTGACAGAAGTTTGTTAAATTCGCCTAGGTTGGTGGCAACATAGCTGTAGACTGGTGGAATTGTGGTTGTAATGTTTCATCATGTCTCGTGAACGATATTTGAATATGGAACAGGGACACCATGGTTACCCACACTTTCCACACCAACTCCTTGCTCAGCTGAGACGAAGGCTGTTTTTCAAGCTGGTGAAAGTGAGACAAAAAGTGAAAAGCCTGTATTTAGCTGAGTTTTGTTATCCTGTAAATACGATCTGTTTTACTGTGTCTTTTTAGAAACTCTCTTTCTTTACACGGCCGTTTTACCTCCAGTGGGGCAACACGAGTAAAGTGTGAGACTGTATTGATAATGCGCATTGCATGGAAGTATGACAATGGCGAGGTGGAGCTGTAATATTTTATTTGAGCTTGTTAATTTGCAAAAAAGCTTTTTTCACCAGCGTCTTGTTAGCTTGTCAATAAAAGAATGCATATAAATGGCTACTTTATCGGAACAGTTTGGCTACGATAAACGTGAAAGTGCCCCAAGATCCTTTCATAGAGCATACAGAAAGCAGCAGTGTCCAAGGAAAATTAAATTCTAAACTAACGAGTATGAAATTTTGTTTTCTGTGATTGCTTTACTTGAAGACGTCGTTTTCGAAAGTATCGACAAGGAATGTAATGGATCTTCAAATATCACTGCGACTGTGCTAAGAAAAAGTTACGGTTTTATACGTCAACTTTCATTCCACTTCAGTACGATAAATCAATGTAATGTTTCCCTGTTAAGATGACACGAGGTTGTTACAAAACTTGGATTATTCAAGATCTGATGAAGGCGAAGTGTTAGCCAAATAAACATTTCTTAAGAAGCTGGCGTTAGCCTATCAATTTAAAAATACATTCGCCACAGCTTCCTTTCACAATCTTGACACTTGACACTTGAACGGCCCGACCTCCGTGATTGTGCGAGCCCCAGCTTAATCGCCATTTATCGGAAATTTGCTGGTTAGGTCATTGTGGTTCCCTGGAATCCCAAGGTCAGCCTGACCAAAATCTGCCTCAGGTCATCACTACCACGGGCAATCACAGCCCTTGTGGATTATAGGGAGATTTGCCATCACGCGACTTTGATACCAGGACGCTGGTGGATCCTGGTATCGGTTTACTCCTAGCTAGGCTTCCTGATCGAAACGCCAATGAGAAACTAAGTAAGTAACTAAGTTAACTAAGTAACTTAACTAAGTAGCAAGAAAAGCAAAAAACAGCGCCAACCGCAGTCATATGACCCTCATAAGTCAGCATGGAGAAGCATGGGCTTCCAGCTGCTAGCACATTCTGGCCTTAACAAGCCCAACATTTAGGTTCTAAGAAATTTGAAGTGCCAAGACAACAATACGGCATATTTCGCAGGAACTGCACAGAATTCTGCTAGACTTACTGAAAAATCACAGCTCACGTACTTCCGACATTCTTTGGCACGCTTTTGCACTAATCGAACTGAGATATACAACGTACTTAAGAAACTACGCCGTTGTGCACAGATATTGTTATAAAGATACAGAAAGAAGAGATCAATCCATTACTGTAGAGGCAAACAGACCATGTTATGAGTCCAACTCCGCCTACACCTCAGGGCACATACGTTGTTCTACTGAAGTTTTAACCCATCATCCTCGCGTTTGTCACAGATGTTCGCTATGACTGATCTGATATTTTTCATTTGGAGATAGTTCGCTGCTGAGCGCAAATAGACAGAAAGCGAGAGACTAAACTCGCCTATATAATCGCCAATTCGTGGAATTTTTCAGGTTTCCACACACATACGCAAAACACGCAGACACACAAACACACTGACACACATGCAAGCACACAAATCGCACACACGCACTCTCACAGACACACACATATACACACAGACGCATGCAAACACTCCGTCACCACACACCACATACGCACTCTATCTATAAACTCACGCTCGCACACATCCCAGAGGATGGCGGGTTGGTTGCCCAAGAGCGGTGTCGAACTATGAGTTCATTGCAGTGAACCTGTATTAATATGCTAAATGTTTCCCAATGACACGCGAAAACCTCTGGCTAAATAAAAACAGATTTCTTTAAAAGTGAAGAAAATCGCATCAAAAACTTGCAAATTCACTTATTCAATTATTTATTAATATTTAACATTCGGTTTCTAAGGTCAGTGTATAGTGTAGTTGTTCACATGTAATAAATTGCGAAATAGACTAAAATCACCACAGAAAAACCATTTTTCCAAATTGTTAAGTGACTGGCCTTAATAATTTTCCACTTTCTCGCCTTAGAACATTAAGCCCCCGTTTTAAGTCCACTGCTCTTCAAAACTATGACAAAGTAGCTGGTGTAAGCGAATTACATGAGATTGGCATCCCATGATTTTCGTCATAAAAACTGAAGGAAAGGTATATCCTGACGATTGAAAGCCGTGCGTAAATACCGTGATTTCGAGTGGTAAATAAATAAAAACACGAGTTACACAGCTGATGCAGTGCGGCATTATTATGAAATCTGCCAACTCGACAAGGTCACCTAACTCATTCTATTCCCCGTTGCGAGTTCTTCTCACATGGCTGGCTGTCTGTGCAGCAGCGTGGTACTTTTACAAAATATCGTCGTTACTTTTTTCAGCTTTATTATCGAGTGCTTCAATTTCAGCACTCTCTATGCACTTATTGCATATTTCGGCTTGGTTAACAAGAGCATTGTTCCTGAAGAATGGCCTTCCTCTGGTCCGATTTCAAATCCATTTGTCACTGTTTCATATCGCTATAATGCAAAACTCAAATTTCCTACAGTAGGCAAGCGGTCAACCATGGAAAGTATGTTCTACAATCATTTACGAATCAAGAAATAAAGTGCTTCTTTCCAGATTAGTTTCTGTAATGTCTGATCTGTATCAATCTTCTTCCATCTCGCTGAGTTTAAATTTTGTAAAAACTTTTCTTTCAATAATCAAATAATCAAAAGGCAATTTAAGAGATACAAAGCCACCTATTTTTCAAGTAACTCTTTGAAAAACTCTTTTTTGGCCAGTCACAGTGCTCCTCTGCTTTTCTTTTCCACGAGCGAAGCTGCATATCACAGAATCTAATGTAATCGAGCTACCTCATCCAGCCTTGAAAAGCGTAGTGAAAAATGAAGATGAAGAAGTATATTCTATGCCCATCAAAGTTCTGAATTAACCAATAACGCTATTAAATAACAGTTGGATAGATCACGTTTCGCCTATAAGTTCCGTTCTAGTTAGAGATTCAAACGTTTGCTTTCTCAATTGACACAACATTGAATACAACCACAACGTTGCTGAGATATTTGCAAAACTCTGGACCGCAGGTGTCTATGGTGGGGAACGAACGCGCTATTATCACAATCTTAACTCTTTTATTTACTGCCTTTTTCTTCTTAATGGCAGGTTATGTTTCGAATTATAACTCGTATGAAATGCTGAGATATTTGCAAAACTCCGGACCACAGGTGTATGCAATGGAGAACGAACACGCGCTATTGTCCTTTCCGGAGAGTAACCCGAAAACAAAACGTTAAACATTGTGATTTCAACTACAGCCATAGCTTAACTGGGTTCTATGCCGATTTGCGCTCCCCAGATAGAAAACAAAACGTTAAAACATTGTGATTTCAACTACAGCCATAGCTTAACTGGGTTCTATGCCGATTTGCGCTCCCCAGATCAACCCCGTTGACGGGTGATTGCTGTGGCAAAAAGATCGATAGAAATAGCTGAGACAGGCGAAACGAAGGACCCGCATGGTGTGGTGGTGAACGCGTTATTCCCCGGAAAGGACAATAGCGCGTTCGTTCCCCACCATAGACACCTGCGGTCCAGAGTTTTGCAAATATCTCAGCAACGTTGTGGTTGTATTTCGCTTAGTAACCTGCCATGAAATTATAGAAGGCAGAAAACAAAACGTTAAACATTGTGATTACAACGTTGAATGTTCTACTTTTTTACGATAAAGCGCGCTAGTAGGATGAGTCCTAAATGAGGCACTAGAGAGTTTTCCCAGCATCAATAAGCTTCAAAAAGTGAAATGCATAGTAAAGAAATTGTAACTTTACGTTCTTATCAAATGATAGTTTATTTGCTTAGGTATGGAATTATATCATGACACGAAACAAGGATAAACTGATACTTGAACTGAAACTCAGGCAAATCACAGGATTGACTCTGTGTTTCCGCCGTGTGGGATTGGTGTAAAATGTCTGCATTTCCGTAGACGTATTCACGCATGCGGGTCTATTTGCTTGTGTACATGGCCATTTCACGTCAATTCGTTCCGTAGCTTGTTAGAAAAACAATACAAAATAAAGGTTGCTTACTAAACCAACTTTTGCATAACCTTGGCTTAAATAATTGATGAATTTTCTTGGATTGTTCAGTCTACACGGAGCTGTTATACAACGTTTGTTCGCCTGACGTTTATCCAGCTTCATCTTCCTCAAAGCCGATCTTCCAAGTTGATGGTCCACAGTTCTTCGTCTTCTCGACGTGGTATCTTCGTCGTCGTATCGAGTCGAATCTTCTTCACTGCAGCACCACTCAAATGAGGCAACCTCATCAGGCAGCGCTCTTTTATACAAGAATGTTGTTGATGACACTGATTACCAGATAATAATAATTTGTTTCTCAAAGAACAATCCATCCTGCAGCCGTCGCTACTAGAACAGCTAGCAAACAGCCTAGAAGAACTCTGCTAAAGGATCAAAAGGTTTCTTTTCCAATATTGCGAAAAAATTGCGATACTAAAGCACTGGCCAAAACGAGCACAGAGAGGTTAAAATCTCAGCATTCTTGGCTGCATGGAATAACTGAGGTGGATTCTCTGCATTTATAACGCAAGTTCGCAAGCATCTGAATCTTCCACTGAGCACGTGATGTTATAGGCGTAAAGTACCAAGTGCTTCATCTGACTGCTTAAGACAAAAAAACCTCACCTGCTCAATGCCGTCTGCGGAACCGGAAGAAAGCTGTTCCATAAAACATGGAGAGTTTGATATCCTCCTCAATGCCACACTGGTCATATGCATTGATTCCTTCGAACATTCTCAATTAAGCGTTTAGTTTCGAACAAAATGTGGATAAATGCGGGCACCAACAACCCTGTTCATTTATGCTTCCAAATCAAGTTATGACAGAAACAAGATCGAAACGTTTTATATGTTCTATATGAAACTTTTCATAAAATACCACACATCCTTTAAGTTTATCCTTAGCGACTTTGATCTCAGGAATAGACTAAAGAAAATTTCAGAAACGTTCATACAGGTGTTCACGGACAGGAGGGACAAAAACGAGATGAGAAGTTTTGTGAGTTCGTCGCGATGAGCAGTAGCTATTATAGTAATTCGCTAATAAAGAAGCAATCGTCAACCTTGGGCATGGGGGTGGTCACCTAAGAAAGTTTGCTAACAAAGTAGAGCACATCACACCAAATGAAAGCTTGTGTCTAATCATTGTCGCCGTTGTTCCATACCACTTTAGTGGCGAAGTTCTACACAGCATCGAACCACCGCCTCTGTTGTGCGCAATTCATTTTTCGCACAAAGGAAAAAATTTGGAGGGCTCGGCCTTAACGATTCAAGGTCATATTAAGCTTACACGCGCTTGAAAAACCTAGATTGACACCTTTATAAGAAGATAAGTGAGGCTTACCTAACAGCTGCGCGATATTGTCTAAAAAGCCAAGAAGTTTGGAATTTAAGTCAAAGTGGAGTCGGTTGCGCAGTAGGCAATGACTAGCCTAAGTTGCTCCAAACCTTGCAAAGCTGTGCAAAGAATAGGTAAGGTGATCCGGTTAGATAAGACGGCGGTAATTCGGAAGAGTATTAGCAAAGCATGACAGCACCTTCGCAACTACAAAATCACGGTGATTGCCTTTCATCTCCTAGACAGAACAGTCACTTTCTCCAAAAGAACAGTTTATAAGATCGTTCACGATATTTGGTCCGATTTCTTTGACAGACCGCTCACTTGCCTTTTGACTGAAATCCAGCATGCTGTCTTGTCAAGTAGAAATCGGCACAGCATAAAAAACTTGTCACGAGTGCTCATCACACATCACTTCACGGAATACAATGTCCCAAATCAGTGCGAAATTAGAACCTCACTGCTATACAAGAAGCGAGAGATACTTGGCATAGGTAGCCTGCACGACCTGCTTGGCGTTTTTATCTATAATGTCTTCTACGGTGTAATTCTTGTCATCGCCGGCAATAATTCGTACGAACGATTACCACATGGTCAAATTAATTCTCGATGTGTTCAGCACCATGAAAGCACCATATCGGTATAGTAACCAAACACATCGAAGTTCTATGAGATTTAAGTAGACCACCTCGTCTCACTACCCCTTAAAAAGCGTTTGAAACATGTGAGAGAGAAGTGGGTCATGGGAGAGCAAATATTTATCAATTGGCATCGAGCCATTTCCAACGGCACTCTCATCAGCGTTTAAAGAGTGATCAGAAAAAACTATAGTCTGCCGTGATATTTACTCCTAACCACTCTAAGAAACATCGTGTGGAAACTGGAACAGGCCAACGTCAGAGTGAAAGCCGACTTACATCAACGTCATCTTCGATATTCTGATGTGTTTTTTTTCATAGCACAATGGCACTAACTAGATCAAACCAATGTAGGAGAGCTTTGAAAGCACTTGTCTTGTAATGTCTTGTAAAAAAAAAGATATTGGTCTTCTATCCAGTATAAAGGAAGGTTAACTGCACAAAGAGCTCGAAGCACTCCAGTTATTTCTATCTGGGTCGAAAAGCCAAATATGGCGAAGGAGTTAGCAGGACACCAGGGCGGAAAGGATCAAGTGGTGCTGGAACCTTGCAAAAGAAGCGATGAAGTGGTGAAAGATGCAAAGCATAACCACCCTCATGCCCGTCTTTTTGCCTATAATTCTTCCCATTTTATCATACACATAGTTTAGTTCTTTTATAAAGAGTGGAAAATTCAAGCTTTTCACTTTATCTTTTTAGAACGCATTGTAGGAAAATGAATCTATTTTTTCAAAATCTCAACGAAGCACTGTGAAAGGAAAGTCACATCTCTTCAACAGTGATTGCGCTGTAATGAAACTAAAACATTCAGAACTTGTCGGTGATAGTGGATTCCATGTATTAACTTGGTTGTTTAATCTAGTTCAATCGAATGCTTGCAATACTACCTTAGGAAAACAGACTATTTCTTACACAAAAAAAGCTCCGCAGAGATCCGCATTTAAAAGCCAAGTCTTAATGTTTCCTATAATATACAAGTCGGTTACACTAGCATTATTTCCACTGATGTAAATACACACAGAATAGTTTGCTTATTTATAGCATAAAGTAAGTGCTAAACAGAAGCCTGAGAGCAAGGCTGTTACCTTTCGGGCCTTCAAAAAAGCGTTTCAACAAAGACTTGCACAGATTTTTGCACTTGAACACTTGGCTCAGCGGTTCCGCACATTCTGCCAGAATGCTTATAGACTTTGGACAACGCCTTGCATTGAAAACAGTGCTAACCCGTCATGAGTACCCGCCAGGTCTTTTGATGACCTGTAATCATATATTATAACCGAATTCCATTACTGTAATCACATATTTTATCGATTCGAGCGTCACTATTGTTACTTTTAAGGAAAGGGACGTTAAATCTACGAAAGTCGCCGTAATTGCTTCTTGAATAGAACTAGCAACATACTCGCTGAGTTAGAAACGACACCTCCAGACAGATGAAGCCTACATTCAAGTGACACGAATGAAAAACGCCCGGAATGTGGTCTATGTGACAATCAACCTTGAGAATCACTCTTATTCATCTCTAATTCTTCCATCGTTCAATGCATCGTGTAGTGCAATGGTTAGACACACCCTACAATGCACAATGGGCCGATCCTTGGTTTGATCTGTGCCACGGGATCATCAAGACTTTTAACACCTCCTGCTTAGGCAAGTTGCTACTTTATTTCTCTGGGAGGATTGCACCACTGACTTATCACATTGTTACTCCAACTGCAAATGATTATATAGGCCAAATAGGCATTCAATCCCATCTACTAATGCTTGGTGAGGACGAATACGTGGTGTATCCCTCAGGGATTATTAAACGCCGAATGCTTTATCTTTATCGATTATTCTCCAAGATCTCTCACCCGTGGTTGGTGCCACATGAGATGTCGGTCACTCTCATGAATAAATATCGTAAAAAAACGAATGAAAGAGAAAAAATTCTGTACTCCGATAGACACATGTTGATCGGTTACCTTATCGCCGCTGGGTGTTAGTATATTCCCCGTTTCTTTTTTTCTTACTGCTAGCTGTGACTTTCTTAGTTTCTAACCAGACATCCTAACTGGAAGGATTTAATCAGCTTTATAGAAAAGAGAGTGAAATACAGAGACAGAACACTGTCTCATATCCTTGTGGAAAATCGTATTGTAGGTTGCAAATACTCTGTCCAAAATTAAGTTGAAGGAGTGGCGATGAGAAGGGTGACATTCTGAGTTCCAGTATCGACAGTGGCGCTCCCAGTTGCAAAAACTGGTAAAATATACACGTCAGAACGCTTTAATCTTGGTCGCGAAGACATTCGTAAAAAACTAAACTGGTTCCTCAATATACCTCGCAGATATCTATAACTGAGGAAACGACTCCATTATCTTTGCACCAAATGCAATAATACAATACGGTTCTATTAGATTAGTTTCTTCCTTCTAGTAGCAAAAAGCCAATATAGCTTTCCTCTTAAGTCTCGCCTTTCAGTTATTTTTTAACGTTTAGCAAATCGTTGATTCTTCATCAACGCGCAAAATCTGAAATGTAATAAAAGTCCCCAATAGTAAAGCTGCTCTTTTAACGTGAAAAATTTACTGTTTTAAAAAAGGAAATGCACTGCTGAGAAATCTTCTGTCTTACAACTACATGCCGCAGCCTCGTCGTTTATCAGCTATTTTTCTACGGCTTAAAAAGCTAAATAAGTGTAGGCTAGATAAAAAACAAATGAACGGTCGGTAGAACTCTGTAGTCCGCAATCATCGTCCTAGTTGGTCGTCCAGAGCGCAATCCTGCGTGGACGTGTTATGTTGTATCGAGAATGCAGTATAAAATTCTCCTCCTTGCTAGCGAAACCATTGAAATTGTTAATGGCAAGCATCTGCTAAACCTCTAGTATTTGCAATTTTTTTTAAAATATATATGTCACGAAGTATAAGCAGATGTATGTGTCAGTGAAATTATCAGGTGGAATTAGGTGAAGCAAGGGAAAGCTGAATTAAATAAAACATACTGATGTAGTGTTTTCGTTCTTTTAAATCCGATCTGTAAGTATTAGCGTGGTGGATTAAATGAAACGTAGCACTTTGTCACTTCACTTTGTCATCCTGCCTGAAAAGTGCTTGTTGCACTGCGAAACTCAGTACACAGCAAAAGTTTTTTTCTAAGCCGGGGCCTCACAAGTGAAAAGAAAATTCGATTTAACCACAATGATGTTGAGACATATGCAAAACTTTGGACAGCAGGTGCCTGTGGCGGTGATCAAACCCACTATTACTCTTTCCGCGTTCAATCCACACCGCAGACAACTGCGGTTCGGAATTTTGCACATATCTCAGCATCATTGTTGTTATATTTCACAGCTTACCCTGCCATGAAAGAAGAATAGACAGTAAATAAAATGTGAACGCAACAAATTTTGCATTTTTTTGGGAAGACTAGTTAAAGCTGCGCTAATACCAGGAATCACCGTAGTCTTAATGGTAACCTATTTCCAAGGAGGCAAATTCTCCTACCATCTACAAGTCGCTAGCTGCGCAATCTAGGTTGAAGCGTTACTGAAGTGCTACCTCTACGGCCATCTTACGACCCGCGAGAAAATAAAATCTTATTGAACCAAAAAATTAAGAGACAAATTAGGTCCAGTATCAAAACTTTTTTTTAGTGCTTAACCTCATCCAACTGGCTTATCAGGCATTACTGTATTACAACGTTCCATTTTAATGTACCATTGGAAAAATTATTTCTTCTATTGACCGAAGAACTATTTTCATGTACATCTTTATGCGAATATTTCCTTCGTATCTTGGCATCACCTTGTCTGTAACCATTCAATTCGAGAAGCTGTAAATTTACTCAGAGCTCCACAGTAACCAAAGTTTAGTCGGGCTTCGAATAAGCATCTTTATCACTAGGTAGACACTACTGAAAAACGTTTCCTAAGCTTTTACTGGCCTGCGAACTTTTTGCGTTTATTAAAAAACCGTTTTGACGCGGTTCTACGCCTATTGTTCTCTAACGGCAACCCCATAAACACATGAATTTCGCACGTGAAAAACCAATTTCAGCCCCCTTTGAGTAGGTGACTTCAACCTCTACAAAATTCCGCAACTACTTGGAGGTTATGTGCAATGAACACCCAAGTGGTTTGCATGTCCGGTTGCTTGTTTCGGACACTAAAAGTTGACACCCATTAACTTATTCCTTTCACCGCCATCAAATTGCTTCTGTTGACTTACGGACGTTTTCCATACAGTTATTTATTCCTTCACATCAGCAAATCTAGAGGGTTCGCAGCGTTGCACTACAGTTTTGGGAATCATTCGTAATTGGCAAATTTGACTCAAAGCTGCAATCCGTAATTTTTTTTCATTGATTAGCTTACACAAGTTGCTGAAAAACTTTATTTGGCTAACGTTTCGGCGCCTTACCTTTTTTAAGAGCTGGATTGGCCCGAGTCGATTGTCCACAGCTGTTCTCTCTTCCATTGGGTGCCTTCGTGATCGCATCGAGTCGTATCCAGTGAAACACCGCTCGAATGAAGCAACCTTACTCGACACTGCTCTTTTATACGGGACGGTTGTTCTTGATACTGCATGTCTGTTAATAGTCATTTGTTTCTCTTTGGACAGTGGATCCTGCAGCCGCCCATGTAATTATCAGCTAGCACGGAGCGCAGAAATATTTCGAAAGCCGACTTTCTTTCAACATTTTCCTCAGCTAATAAAGTGGAAAAAACATGTTGATTAGTCATGCTGAGGTTAAAGGAAAGTCGATTTGATACATGGTGTTCTTTCTGTCTATAGTAAGATGACCAATCTTCGTATAAGACAGGTTTGGCGGAAGAATGCTACTTTTGCTTAAGATTACAATAATAAAATATCTCATCAGAGTTGTGTTACATCGGGTGCCGGAATTTCTTTCTCGTTGGCACAGACCAATTTTTCCTGGACATTTTCCAAAATTGTATACTATCACTACTAACAAAACCCATCAAAATTTTAAAACGCTACAAAATTGAACTCTAAACAGTTAAATATTCTCCTGATTTTATACCATCTAAAACTGCTGCACGGTTCTCTCTCTGCGTGGAAAATTTAGCACATACCTTCTGTATTTAAGTTGATGGCTCACATCTAAGTGTATAGGAGTGTAACCGTTTACAGATCGTATTCTAGAACCAGTTCGACCAATAGCTGCTAACCATGACTAGGAAATGCATAGGAGATGGTTTGAAGTCGCCTCCAATAAATTAGCTCCTCATCTACACTGAGAGATACTGGCAGGATACCCGTGAGTATATGCAGCACCACGTTGAGAGATCGGCACTTTCCTTGTAGCACTCCTTAAAAAGGCTAAGGTAGATGGTTCAGCAACACTGTAGAGAGTTTTCGAATCTGACCCTCTGCATGAATAACCAATCTTCTGCTTTCGTTTATTGACGAGGTTGCTACAAATTTTTATGGGTAACGTCCCAGTGTTTGTAATCATCGTGGCTTTAGAGAAGAGACGACACTACTGAAATGTCAGCCATAAAACAACGCTCATGTCAGCTTGTCAACAAATCAGTTTTAAAGAGAATTGGGAGCCAATTTGCACAACGGAAACAACTGGTTTCTCAATCGCATTGTGATGGACGATAAAAATGAACTCGACGATTACATTCTTCATAATGGGTAGGCAAAACTCAATCACCCACACACCTATAGAAGCTAATGAGCGCTCTAAGCGGAGTATTTTTTTCGTGGTTGAAGCATCAGATCACATCTACGCACCATAATACAGTGCTAGCGCTGATAGGATTGCATTCCGTTTCGACACTGTCAAACTCTTTTTCATAGTCGATAAAGGTTAGGACTATAATCAGGTAGTATTCCCAACAAACTTTGATGACCCTGAACACAGTTTGGATGTGGTCCATAAAGCAAAATCCTTGTCGAAATCCTGCTTGTTCGACGGGTTGCGCCTCATCTAATGCCCTTGATATGCGCGAGAGGATAATCTTCGTGAAGAGCTTGTAGAGTACACTCAACAAGCATACGGGACGTTAGTTACAAAGGTTCCTTCGGTCACCTGCCTTGGGCAGGATGAACGTGCGCGACGTGCTCCACTGGTCTAGGATTTTTCTTTTGAAGGCAGGCTATCATATGGCTTGCGAAGTACATGTAAATTGTGGCTTCCAGCTCTAAGGAAGTCGACGGTAATATTATCGGGCCCTAGAGCCGTGCCTCTTTTCATGCTTTCTATCACAACTCGAATCTCTGGCGGAAGGATTTCAAGTGGTTCTCCTTCAGTATGCATTTTAAGGTCTCGAATGGGGAATGCGAAACGAAAAGGGTTGGTGAAGAACGCTTCTGTTATTAATTCCATACCATGGCAAAAAGTTTTGGGAATCCTATCTTCAATGATGCTGAGATATTTGCAAAACTCCGAACCGCAGGTGTATGCGGTGGGGAACGATTGTCCTTTCCGGGGTGTAGCGCGCTCACCACCACACCACGCGGGTCCTTCGTTTCGACTGTCTCTCAGCTAGTTTTATCGATTTTTTGCCATCAGCAATCACTCGTCAGCGGAATTGATCTGGGGGCCCAAGTCGTCAACGGATCCAGTTAAGCTGAGGTTATAGTTATAATCACAATTGCAAATATCTCAGCATCATTGAAGTTAAATTTCGCAATGTATACCCTGCCGTTAAAAAGAGTAGGCAGTAAATAATAAGTTTAAAATCCTATCTTCGTTCATCACGAATGACAGCGGAACATTACACTCACACAAGTACCGACGACAATTTTTTAGACTGCTTTATTTCTCTGTTGTCTCCAGTAGTTTCTTATGCCTGAACCGATGTAGATTCCTGCAAAGCTTTTCTGCAGCTGGCATTTATAACTAGCCTTGTTAAAAATGTTGCAGTGGGATCAAGCTTCATTTTCCCTGTCTTTTCGAGCAACTCCTTAGTGGTAATGGAGATGCGTTCCGATCTTCTTGGTTAGGGAACTGAGGCAAATTCGGCACTCCCCTTCAGTCCTTCGTTGGGCAGTTTGTAGTCTTCGGTCGGGTGTTTCTTAATCTTTCTGTCATTTTTAAATAGGATTTCGTTGAGAATCAGTTTTTAAACTATCTTAGTATCACTGTGGTTGTATTTCACATATTATCCTGCCATCAAAGAATAGCAGACATTTAATAAAAAGTTATCGATCATAGAATTTACCTAAATAATGTCCCTGTAACAGACAGCACAAAGGGGCGAGTGTAGCTCAGTGGTTAGAGGTGTCCTGTAAAACACACGGGATCGATTCAACACTCAAGGCTCACTAAGCCTTCCATCCTTCCAGGGTTGACAGATATGTACCAAACCTGACTGGAAGAATAGCAGCACTAACTTGATCAGAGACTGATCAGAGCAAAGAGCTTTATCCTTTATCCTTTTAATGTCCCTGTCGTTCCAAAATTTCGGCGGAACACTGCCTGCTTGGCGCAAGATCCAATTTCTTCCTTGGCAAAGAAGACAGAAACCTGCAAAATTTAAGATAATTTTTCTCAAAACCATCGTAGGTTGAGAGGTGTTCGAATAATTAGCCAATTCTTAGAGAGATGACGTTATCTACCGCATCGTTGAAGAAGACATCCGATTTATTCAACATCTTCATGTTGACGCTTAATAAGGCAAGCAAGGGTCTGCAGAAAGACCTGCAGATCTCATCTTGAAGAAGTGGAAGGTCTTTTATTAAAGAGAGAGCAGCAGCAACAGTCCCTTAAAACGTCGACCTTAGAAGAAGTATTTGTAACTCTTGCTGAAACACCGCCAATTAGAAAATTGACATAGTTCACAGAATTGCCCATTGTCATCCAGACGAACTGTAACGGTTTCCAGAAAAGCAAGGAAAACCATCCATAGTCAGCATTTCGTTTTTTCGGTTGCCACGTTTTTCTTCTTACATATGACATTAAAAAGGAAGAATATGTCGTCTCACAGTTCTTCCCTTCTTCTGGTCCGGCCTGATACCTCGTTAGTGGAGAATGGCACAACACCCGAACCAGACAAGGCTAGACGCAAGCATCTGAAGAACCTTCCCGGAGCTCCTCAATGGATTCGCTCGGCTCTTCACATAACACCTTCCAGAAAGCAATGTACCTAGTCAAAAACGAAGCCCTCATGAACGCTGTTAGCGGGCGAGACTCCCTACTCAGTGTATAGGAATTCTTGATGAGTTCTATAGCAACTTCATAAGTGGAAATTCGCCGTTTTACAACGACATTAGCACAAAACATTAAAAATGTGGTTTCGATAACGGTGTAGTATCTCGGTAAAATTATTCACTAAATTATATTAATTATTAATCATCGAAATTATTTGCGGGTACTCTTCAGAAGGCTATGCGAAAACTGGTGTAAAATAATATGGAAATAGAAATCGATGTTGGCAACCATATCAACTTCGCTTTGTTGTTGAACTTGATATTCCCATAACATCAAGGATTAGGCAGACGAGAACGATTGCTGGCCCATTTAAAGAACAGCCGTTCTCCCCGTACGCAGCAAATATACTTGGATGCTACAGCTTTATATGGGTGTAGAGTCAAAAAATTTTTAGCAGAACGGAGAATGTCGGGAGAATAACAAACAACATAAGTCTCTGTGCTCAAATGTTCGACTTCGTTCAATCTGCCCTGACTTGTGCATGCGAAACTTGCACACATTGCACAAGTAGTGTTAAAAATCACTCCGCATTATCAAACACGCAGTCGAGAAGACGAAGCTTGGATAATTCTGTACTACGCAAACCACAGCGAACCCTAATTTCTGGTCTACGTTGGCGATCGAAAATCGGCAACGCTGTTATGCACGCGAAAATGTCGGAAATCGGATGGGCCTGTGATGCGTCTTAACGACAATTGGTGGGAGACGCTGTTAGCAACTTGGTCCCACGGGATCTCAAGCACGTAGAACGTAGACCATCAAACTATCAGTTTCAATTTTTCGCGAAGACCTTCGAAGAAAATCAATGTCCTCGAAAGTCACTAGAGGGTAACGATCCTGTAAAGATACTTTTGCACGCGATTGGTAAAAGTTCAGAGTTTACTCATTTTCCAGTCACTCGACCGTAAAACAGATGGGAATTGACACAGGTGATGATGAATCGTGGTCATTATAAGGAACGGAAGGACACGAATGACATAAAAAGAAGTAGAAATGTGCATTAAAAATACTGCAATACCTTACCAAAGGCCGATATCAATGATAGACGATGGAGAACCAGTTTTCTTTAATTGCGTTCAATAGTTGTATAAAGGCTGAAGGATTGGGTTTTGATCAAGCTCTAAGGGGTGCACTAGATGTTAAACTTCGTTAAATGTCATTAAAGGTAAATGAATGCATATCTAGTCTACGCAATGACTCATAGTGGTTTACCGATGTATCACATTAGCGCCACTGTCCTGCTAGACATGTCTGTCGTCAATATTTCGGTACCCAGTGGAAGGCTTGGTAAGCGCAGGAACGAGTCAATGACCATGTCTATATTTCAAGACACCAACCACTACGCCACACACCCTGCAAAGGTCGTATCTGTTCTAAAAACATGGCAGTATTCGTAATATAATATAGTGTGAAGAAAAACATGAGAAACGGGAAAATCACTTTCATAACACGAAGAGAATTCAGATTATAGAGTGGAAAGCGTGGTGAAAGTAGTTCACTGGGGACGTTGGGGCTAATATAACCTTCCACTGAAGTCGCAGAGGGTGCACCGTGATATCAGGCGTCTTCTCCAGTGTTTGAAAATGCAAGCTGCGCAATGAATAACGTTTTCTTTAACGAATACACCAGTAATAACATTAAATTACATAGGGTCAAAAAATGATTTGCCACATTCGGACTTACATATGAGAGTTTGAGGTAAAATGAGGTATGCCATGGTAACGCTGACATGCTCCATGCTCTGCAGTTGCATTCAGAGCTCAGAAAACCTAATACATTCCTTGGCATTTCTACTTCGTAATATTTACCTAAATTCTTGATAAAAAACGAAAAAACGGGGATGCTACGAATTCTCGAAATCACATCCGATTTCTTTGCGATTTATCTGAGTCATCTAAAGCTTTTACCCTCAGTGTGATAATAAAGAAAAGTTATAAAACTCGTAATTCAACTTTTCATCTTTTCGTAAGTTTGTAAAGAAAAGCAATATAACCAAACTAGCCTCGAAATAGTCTTAGACAAGATTATCATGGCCGGTGATTTTGCCTCTCTGCCTCTTATTTAAGGAAACGGCAATGCTTGAAACGTTTTGTAAAGATTTGTGCTTTTCTTCTTTTAGAATTTTATAGGCTTTATGGTAAAAGCTCTTCTAAAATAATTTAGAATTCTGAAATTCTTTAGCCGTCATTCAGGTACCATTGTTGTTCATTTTGCGGATGCGTTCGCGTGTTTCGTTTCACAATCGTGACTTATCGATGTCTGTCTTGACTGGCACTTATTGTCTAGCAGGCATGGTGTGACGGGTCTTTTCGCTGACTTCTGTCTTATTTCTCTCTGGAGTGCCACTGAGCGTTTCAGCACTTGTTTCATCCTTTCTATCGCCCCTACATGTTGCCACCCTCTACCCCAACACGGCATCACGCCGTCGCCAATGGCACGTGGACCCTTTCTGCATTTCTCCGGTGATTTTCACTTTTTTCGAACAGCCTTCTCATTTTGATGAAAGAACTTCAGGAGAGAAAAAAGGCGATGCTAGAGATGCAGATTGGCGCAACAGTTTCCGTAGTTTCTCCATTTATGCACCCCCATACTCAGCTCCATACCTGCTGCTTATATCTGTGAAATATATGAAATATATATATATATATGCATATATACGTACATATATATCAGTCGTTTTGAGCTCTGTTCATGGTAAGCTACCCAAGCTTCCACATTTCACTTCACTAATATTTGAAGCAATTTACCTATTAGCAGCCTAGAAGTTTGATATTTTTTGAATCTGACTTACAATTTTCGTTCCACAAAACTCTTTTCGAGTGATCCTGCCCACAAGCTGCCAGTTCCTAGCATCTGAAACATTTGTTAGTGGCGGTGGAACTGCTTTTCCCCGTCATTATGGGCTGTTGTTTGATGGCAGCACCAAGACGAGAACAAATGTGTGTAATTATTGTTCGTCTCATACTTTGTCGAGGGAATTGGGATTTACACATAGTAATCTCATGGAATTTCTTCAAATCTCTTCACTTTCCTTTTCTTTGCGCGGAAGCTTCTTCATCAATTTGTTTAAAGAATGTGGCCTCATAAGCACTTTTTTCATTTTTTGAGTACTATATTTGACGATAGTTACAGAAGTGTAATTTTACCATGCGGTCGAAGGTTCAAAACTGCTTTTTTCCACAAATAACAAGCAATGACATGTTATGATACCACACCCTTCTGGTGACAGCAACAGTCGAGTAGTCAATATTCTACTTAGCTATTATTCTGAAGGAAACTGAAGAAGAAGAAGAAGAACAACCCCATATAATCCACACTATCAGCTCCGCAGATCTAAAGTTTCCACAAATTCGGTAGGATGCTGAATGTAGGTGCACTCTGTATAGTGATTGAGTGGCTCAGCCAAAAGAAAGTGCCTTGTCATAGAAAAGTTGTCCATCAAAACAATTCATTAAATTCCTCATCAAATTCCTACTTTCGTCAACCGCTGTTGTTTATTTCAATTTCACTTTCAATCTCCGTAAACGACATTTAATCCGAGCGAACAACCTTTCGTTATTTCGGATTCACGGGGTTCATTTCAGCATGATAAGTAACCCAAACTTATTTGTCATGTCTAGCATTGTGCTCATGGTTAACGATTTAGAGACTATTACATAATGACTGATACGAATTCATTTCAACTTAGACGCTACTGAAAATAATCATGCTTTTTAATTCTTAACAAATTCGCTGTTGCTTGTGCTACTGCTTTTGAGCTAGGAATTTTTAAACTTTTAGTTTTCACGTTCAAAGTTGGAACAATGTTTCGGAAAACTTGCTCATGTGTCTGAAACGCAAATCAAGCCTGTCTTATAAGTTACTCAAATGGTCAAGTTATCTCTGAATGTCATCGGTACTTAACGAAAATCCAAATCTGTCGTTATGTGTAAATCTAAGGTCGGTTCCGCGTAAACAGCTTCAATTTTCCTTAAATCTTACCTTTCCTAACCTCATTCTAAGTTGAAACGAAGTATACAGGAAAATGTTTTTGCCATTCATCAGAAAAGATCTGTTTCAAGATCGACACAATGAAATTTTACGCATAGGATCATATTTCAAAGAATGGATTCCTGGCAGTTCAGTCTTTGGTGGAATGCCAATTTCTTGCATCATAAGTTTGTCAATGAACAGTGGTCAGGTTATCGTGTTGCATTATTGCATTTTATGACGCCATTGTGCAAAGATTTATTGTCACTTGGTGTAAACTCTCCAGTACTATCTACACCAAAAATCAGAGTTGTTATTCGTGTAATTTACCTTCCCATATCCCTCCCACTAGCTAGTACAGTTGCTTTGTTTACCGAAACCCACTTGTTACAGTGTTTTGTGTGAACATTATATAGTCATTTCCAGTAGACAAGGTGACGTGTAGACAAGCTGCTGCAATGTCGCAGCACTCATTGCCTCCATCAAAGAAACCCGAAGATTTTCACAAAGATCAGACTTCGTACGTCCAATATAAATTTGGTAAGGCAGACGTTCTTCTAAACGGTTTCGAAAGTATTTGTTTGTGCTATCCTCTTCTTCTTGAGCGCAAGGATTTCAAGTTTGCTATTTTATCTCCCTTCCGTAGTGATTATAGGTGAGCGATTTTGGGTTTAGAGGATCAAACGCTCAGATCACTCGTACTAACTGGAGTTGACAAACATGAAAAGCCTCTACACTTACCACTTTGGACACCACCTCTACACTTTGGAGATACCACTGATAGTAATGTATATTCCGACATGCATCTTCCACGGCTTTTGCAACAACTGTAAACCCCTTCTGATCTTTTCTTTCGATTCCATTTAGTATTTCCCTCTAATGTATCGGATTTCAGACAGTGAGGTTGCAGTTCACCTATGTGAATGCAGAGAATTGAAATTTCTCGTTTTCTAGAGACAGCCACATGGTGGACGCATTCATTTCGGCGATTTATTCCATACTGATATGAAGAATGTTCTAGCACTACTTCATAAATCTACTTAAATAAAACCACTATGTGCGAATGTTCAATTCTGCGACGTAGTATATGGATTTCACTTTTACAATGCCTCTCCAGAGCCGGCTGATGAACAAGAAGTTTTTCTTTTGAGGACGACTTCAACCATCATAAAGAGTTGGGCAATTTTGATACAAAGGTCGACACTAAAACCTAGTGTTCACGAACTGCTCTTATTGTCGAACGCCAAGGAAAACTCTCTAATTCCTCAGTTGGCCGTTACAATGTAGTTTCATTTGTTGCTGATATGATTGCCATCATTACCATCGTAATTCTCATCACAAATAATTTTCATAACATCAGGCGAAGTGGCGCCACGAGACAGCGACACTGACAGTGGGATTTGTGTTGACTATGATAAGCCCACACCAAAGCAGCGGGTAGATATTCCACCGATTTTCTCAACAATAAAGATCGATGATTACCTCAGTCGGGAACCCTATAGGTATGACTATTCTAGTTCACAAATCATGTAAAGGCCAACGTATTGTAAAATAGGTTAGGGTGAACAATGTAAATGCTACTGAATTTACATGTTATTTGAAGTTCTTCTAACGAAAACCAAATGAATTTTTGTTATGAATGTGTTAGTACACTTAATTCAGAATGTTTACTTTTTCATTTGCTGCCTATTATAATTTTTTGTGGCAGGGTATTATGCGAAATACAAGCACAATGATGCTGAGATATTTGCAAAACTCCGGACCGCAGGTGTCTGCGGTGGGGAACGAACGTGCTATTGTCCTTTCCGGGTAGTAACGCGTTCACCACCACACCACATGGTCGTCTTTCGTTTCATCTGTCTCTCAGCTAGCTTTCTATCGATCAGCACCCGTCAACGGGATTGATCTGGGGAGCCCTCATTGGCATTGAACCCAGTTAAGCTGAGGGCGTAGTTGAAATCACAATGTTTACTTTTTTATTTGTTGCCTATTACAATTTTTTACGGCAGAGTACCGGACTTTTGCAATTATCTCAGCATCATTGTGGTGGTATTTACTTCGAAGTTTGCAGGCGATCTGAAACGACCGAATCTTTCTAGAAACACACATAATATGGAAATATTGGCTTATGTACAAACTCATGGACTAATGCAAGCGAAGATTGTTCACCAGCGAAGAACCAATTGCTATACAAATCTTTGCACAGCATGTTTTTGGCATTAGGGAAACTTCAAACTCCATATTGTTTTCCTGAAAAAAACGTCTTGATATAAAAGCTACACACCATGTCAATTTGTTGACGATAACACACTTCTCTAAGAAGGCCTATCATATCGTTCGAAGCTTCGCTACCTCGACAATCAGTTGCATCTAAATCAGGGGTTGTTCGTAGTACAAAGGCGTATCGCGTACGCTTCGCCGACGAGGTAGTTTTTTTAAAATTGTTTTGTAATGTTGCGAATACCTTAGATAAACGAGCATTCGTAAGTAGAATCCTTACTTCAATTTCAGAAGAAAGAATATTGCGCATAGAAGCACCGAATACGAAATAGGACAAGAAACAACGCACGGTCCTTCATGAATGAGGGATGAGGAGCCTATAGGTAACCTATAAATAAGAGTCATAAAGTGTCACAATTTTCGTTAGCAGCTGTTTTTTCACCCTAGTTTTTACTTCAGGATGAGGTTTATTTCCTATAAGTGGACAGTGCTTCAATAGGTAGTGATTGTTTCGACGAATCAAACAAGTTCTTGAGAAATGCCGCTGTAGATAGATGGCAACAACAATTTTCACAAGGTAAATTTGTTACGACGGGTCATCATGATTTTCTTGATTATGCCAAATTCAAAAATTCTGATTTATTGAACTGTCGCGAAGAAAGAGAAACTGTGACTTTTGCATCAGTATAACTTTGATGGTTGTTTGAAGTAAAAAGGTAAGCTATGCTTGAATAGCTTCCTTTTAGATATTCCACAATCAACAACACAATACGATGAGCAAATATCAAGGGAAAAGAAAGCTTCTCCATCACGAAAAAAATCCTCCCTTCCAGAAATTATATCTACATATATATATATATATATATATATGTATATATAAATGCGCATTATAAATGCGCATTAATGTATACACGTGTATATAAGCGCAAATATATATATATATTGCAGCGAGCGGATAAACCTATTTGAGTTGATCAATCCCTGAGGGATGCGGCATGCATTCGACTTCATTATTTATCGTTGGAGGTGATTGAATGCATATCCGGTCTCCACAATGACTTGTGATGGCCTACCGATGCACCCAAGTGAGCTTGAATGTCTTCTGACACAACTGTAGTACCAATTTCCCTACACCAGAGGAGCGTTAGTATTAGTGAGCCCTCGGCTTGAGGTCGAACAAACGTCCACGTGCATTGCATAGCACCTCTAACTAGTGCGTTTTCTACATATACATATATATATATATATATATATATATGCAGAAAACGACGAGTAAATATATATATATAACGGTGACTAGCACAATGGTAATAATGCCATTCATCACGAAAACGACGGTGATTCGAACTCGTCTCACGCTCAGCAATCTCTTATCATTCCGTGAGTCGGGTAAGTGGTACCAGATTTGTTTAGGAACAGTTCGCTCCCTGCAAACCAAGTGGGAGCGCTCTAGCCCCGCTATCCCAGGAACCCAGGAAAAATTGACTCAACTAACATTTACCGAAATTCATGAAGGAAACGAAAATCCTCAAGCAGCAGCCGCTGCCACACGCGAGGAATACGAATGCTTTCGTGGATGATAAATGCAAGGAAACGAATTTAATGCTAAAAGTGCCTGGTATTGAAACAATATGTGTGGAGATAGGTCGTACATATATATACCTGTTATATATACACATATATATACGCATATATAAAACAAAGGATAAAGCTCTCGTCTTCGATCAACCCCTGAGGGATTCGCCATGCATTCGACTTCATTAACCATCGTTTGGAGATGACCGAATGCATATCTGGCCTTTACATTGACTCGCGGTGGCCTACCGATGTATCGAGCTAGTGCTGCTATCCTCTTAAACAAGTTGTTTATATATATATATATATATATATATATATATATATATATACATATGATCATAATTCAAGTGGAGCGCATGTCATCAAAACCTCCATTTCTCCCTTCCACATGCAACAGTAACCTAGTGGTTTCGGCTCACTATGAGAATTCGAATGATGTCACATTTCTGTTTCAGGATATTCGCAAAGAAATTTTGTCACTAGATTGTGTTCATGTTCTGCGCTTAGTAACTCACAGGCTCATACCTAACGGTTCCTCTCAACTGACTGTGGTTAAAACGTTTGTTCGACCAACTTTAGTTTCGATAAATTCCCGCAATGCGGCAGGGTCCCTAATCACTGATCATCAGTACGGCTTGCAGTTTTTTTCTCCTTCATTCGCCTGGCACAAGATAGCATCACTCTTCCGANCTGTGGTTAAAACGTTTGTTCGACCAACTTTAGTTTCGATAAATTCCCGCAATGCGGCAGGGTCCCTAATCACTGATCATCAGTACGGCTTGCAGTTTTTTTCTCCTTCATTCGCCTGGCACAAGATAGCATCACTCTTCCGATACCATATTTATTAACGTCAAATGGTCGGTCATACTACCTATGTAGCACCATGTCACCCGGTGATGCGGTAAATCAAAAGGAATCGCATTAGAAAAGATGAGCATGAAGTGGGGTGTTCATCGTTCTCCTCACTAAATTGCCGATTTTCAACCAATAGGATAGCCTATCTGCCAAAAGGCCAAAGCTATCTTCGGGATAACGCCTGCATAACTTTACATGACCTATACATTCGAAAGGGTCAAGGACTGTAAGTGGTTCCTCAAGTTGATTACGATGAGCAAAACCATTTACAGTAATTCACAAATCCGGAAGCCCTAATCTCGACATTAAAGATGGAATTCTCCCTAACCGAATGAGCAACAACGAGTTAGAGGACGTCTGTAAAATCAAGCTTCTGTCTAACCAATGTGGCTGCTGTACAAAGGCAAAGCTGTACACGTGATCGAACAATCGCCTCATGGCGAGAAAAGTTAAAGTTCGGGGAACGAATTACCGAAACCACAACAGAATTTGTTTAGATGATTTGCTGGCTTTTCGAAAGATTTTGTGACTGACAACATTAACGAAGAATATGACCGGACTATCCAACACCTACACGTTGTTTCTGAAAGCGCCAAGAGTTCAAAATTACTCAGACCGCTAAGCCAACGATATATGGAGAAACGATGAAAGACTAGTATGATGGTTCCCAGGATCGACTTTCTATTTCTATGTATGCGTCGTTTTCTTGTTCAGCAATTGCGGGGTTTTTAAGCAGCATACATTTACTTCGATAGAAAAACACAATACAATATAACACTAGCTGACGTCTCGGCAGTATCGCCTTGTTCAGAGCCTGGAAGGGCATACTGATATACAATCTGCTAGGCCCAATTGCTTCAATAACACTTACAAAATATACCTACTTATTAAAACACATAAGTTGGTTTCACCTGATGATCTTGTGTCAACCAATCCGTCATCATTTAAGGTTAGACCGATCATCAGCAGTGTAGACGGGCCAACGGTTAGAATAACCTGGTTTTTTAGCCTGATACTTACCCAGTTGCTTAACCACATTCCAGCTCACCTCACAAACACCAAAGTGTTCCTAGAACGTCTACGTAACGCGTCTCCTAATAACGCGTACGTGATGGAGTCTTTCGACGTTACCGCACTGTACACCAACGTGTCGAATGACTTCGCAATGCAAGCCATCTTCGAACTTCTTGTTCAACATGAAGGAAGAATAGATATGCATGGCTTATCCATCCAGCAGCTAATGGCTCTCTTAAAGGAGTGCCTAAACTGCTCGATTTTCAGATGGTCTGGAAAATATTTCGCGCAAATAAGGGGGTTGGCAATGGGACAGCGATTGGCACCAAGCCTGGCCATTGTGTTTATGTCTAAGATAGAAGCCCCTGTTCTCGATCTCCGGCCACTACTCTACTGCAGATATGTAGATGATTGTTTTGTCGTCTTCTCTACGCAGGAGGAGATGGACAAATGCTTCGAATTATTAAACGAGCAGTCCGAGTACATAAAGTTCACCCGGGAGAAACCGAGAGAAAACTGGCTTCCGTTTTTGGACGTCCAAATAAACCTATCAAGTAGCGGTTACTTGATAAAGTGGTACCGAAAGCCAAGTAACAAGAACATCCTTGTCCATTTCCTTTCTTCCCATCCTTCACACACAAAGAGGGCGATTGTGAGAAACATGTTTCGAACAGCCACCTCTGTGTGCACTACCAGTGAACTAAAGGAAGAGTCGCGTGACTTGGCTCGGGAAATACCCATCTCCAATGGCTACGAAGTAGTAACCACACGAGATAAGTTTAGAAGAAGAGCGACGCCCCAAAACGAAGAGTTTGGACGAAACAAAATCCCGTTTATCTTGCCCTTCATTAGCGATGAAATAAGTGTAGAGATAGAGCGATGATTAAGAAGGGCAGATCTAGAGGAATCGGGAGTGATAATTGAAATACCACCGAATACTCTTCGTCGTCAGTTAGTTCGCAACCTGTATGACCGTCTGTGTGAAGCAACAAATTGCGTAATTTGCCCTTACGGCAGGGACGGTAATTGCATGAGTTCAGATACGACATACCTGATCTCTTGTAATAATTGCGGAGACGAATATATTTGCGAAACGGGCACACCTTTGTGTAACCGTATAAAAGAACACCTAGATGGCAAATGAAAACTAAGACGAAGCACCCCACTAGGCACGCATAGGATGCAAAAGCATAGTGCGGACGATTTTGAAGTAAAAGTCAATATCCTCTCACAGAAGACTGAAACACCAGCGCGAAAACTTCTTGAGGCTTTCTGGATAAATGAAAAAACCCTACAATGAATAGCAGGAAGAAATACCCACAGGTCACACGCAGCCTGACCCCATATGTTCGCATCAATTTCTGATGTGGGATGGTGCAGTCATCAACCATATGCGACTATAATCAGCTGTTCTGAACTTTCTCACTGGAATTCACAAAAAAAGCAGTAAGTTTTTCGAGAAGCTGTTGATCACGTAATTACTATAGAGCTTTTCGTCTTTTTGTAAGTGTTATTGAAGCGCTTGGCCTAGTAGATTGTATATCAGTGTACCCTTCCAGGCTCTGAAGAAGGCGATACTGCCGAAACGTCAGCTAGTGTTGTATTGCATTGTGTTTTTCTATCGAAGTAAATGTATGCTGTTTAAAAACCTCGCGATTGCTGAACAAGAAAACGACGCACTAATATGATGACCCATTGGTTCCCAGACGAACAGTAACAGTTTAGAAAGGCGGTAATGAAAGTAACCTACGACGCTCTTTTTTGATCTATCTAAATGACGGGTTAGCCTGGTTCTATATCACATTTAAAAACCGAAGGTGGATACATGTTCCTAAGCTTTCTCCTTTCCGGAGTTGGACATGCTATCTCACCGACGAAGATACGCGAACACCCTGTGAGAAAAGACTAAAGCACAACGTCTGAAAAACAAAGCATTTAGTGCTTATTAACATGCTAACCCGGCTTCTCAAATACTATCTGTTAGAATGCAAGGTTCAACTCCCAGTCGGTAGCAGACAGGCACGATACCCAAAATACATTAGCAGCACCATCCAATCTGTCAACTCTCTCGTCTTCGAAAAAGAACATAAAAGAAGACAACATTAACACAGTTGCTAAACTTGATAAGGTATTATGAATGTACAAAAGACAGCTTTGTCACACTTCTAGCGAATGAAAGAAAAAGTCTTTAATTTACCTGAGAAGAAGCGGTCGTAGAAGCTCTAGACATCCATAGTAGCCCTAGTCATGGCGTAAACATTTCTAAAAAAACTTCAAAAGAGCACACTCTTTTAACTACACGGCGCTATCATCCAATTTAAATGAGGCGTTTAGCAAACTGATTCCATCTAACGGGAATTATTCACAAATATCTTCGAAAAAGTCACGGAAAAGCTAGTACCACAGTGATTACTCTAATTAGTTACCCGACCGTTTAACGATGTAATAAACCTAGTTCTGGAATGGGAAAAAATGAAGGACGCCCAGCAGCAACACCATCTTCACTTTAGTGCTCGATCGGTCCGCTAACTGCATGAATCGCCATCACCGTCGAACAATTCCTGTAACAAAACAGCTCACGTCGCGAGGAATCAATGAACTCGCACGCAGGCTGCCGTGATACGGAACTGAGAAATTATGGGTAAAAGTAGACCCTTCGCGCATCAAGCCGCAGCAGGGCTATGTATATATATGTATATATATATATATATATATATATATAAAGAATAAAAGGATAAAGCTCTCGGCGTCGATCAATCCTTGAGAGATGCGCCATGCATTCGACTACATTAAGCATCGTTGGAGGAGATTGAATGCATATCTGGCCTTTACAATGACTCGCGGTGGTCCACCTATCTATCGAGCCAGTGTTGCTTTCTTTCCAGACAAGTATGGTACCAATTTGCCTACCCCGGAGAGATGGAAAGCTCGGTGGACCATGGGCGCAGAGATCGATTCCATTCCACGTGTGTGTCGCAGTGGCGCCTCCAATCACTGCGCCACACGCACCCTTTATATATATATATATATATATATATATATATATATATATATATATAT
>UYYA01004666.1:0-77881 GCA_900624975.1 Angiostrongylus costaricensis
TAAGAAGATTCGGTCGAAATTTGCTGCTCGCCTTTGTCTGTGCCACGCGGGACTTCTTCTGATTAGCACTCACAATGCCAGACTTTTCGAACTTGGATAATTAACCCGTTTATTATAAATGGCATAACAGTAGAACTGTACATTTAATACAACAATGATACAAGTAATGAATAGGCGCAGTTTGATCACTCGCGATCAGGATGCTTATGAGTGAAGAGGTTATCATATGACTTCTACTACATGAGATGGATGTGAGGAAAAGACATGGTGACTTAGGCATCCTTGCTGTGAACTGAGCCAGCTAACCGTAGAGCCGTTTATATACCTTTTCGGCTGGATGGAGTCAGGCACCAGTAGGCGGGGTCGGGCTACAGTATGCGGAAATGTGGGTGTTGGAAACATTTCTCAAGCATTGCAATCTGATAAGGCGATAGTCAAAGCATAGGACTGTAACTGTAGTTATTTTTCATGAGATAACCGCCAACGAAATGTTAGACATGAAGTCATCGGATCGTCATCGGAAACAGTATTCGAAATGTTTGACATGAGGTCAACAGATCGTCGTAGGAAAAAGATCGACGGAAATAGTATTCGAAACGTTTTACGTACAGAACATTCCAATGTTTGTAAAGAATATTCTCTATATGAAATGAGTGTTTGAAACAGTGATGCAATTCCATAAAATAGGGATGATAGAGAATTATGCAGGTGGTCAATTCTCACTGAGCGTTCCGTTGTTTAAGGAACAGTCTGGGATTGCAGAAAAGCACGGACATCTACTAGCCAGCAACACAGCCTCGTCTCCTTCTCTTAAAGCGCTCAGTAATGGAAAACATTGCACAAAAACGTTGATGTAAGCAGCTTCTGGATTTATGTCGAACTTGAAACGGGAAAAACTTGTGCGCGTCGAAATTTTTGAAGTAACTTTAAAAAAATAGAAAAATTGAACGCCTTTCCAATTGCAACGCATCTCACATGACTACAAAAGAGTTTTAGCTGAAAAAAAAACAGCTAGAAAGTCACTTTTAACAGCACTAGCGAAAAAAACGAAACTTTTGAAGACCCAACGAATGGGAGTTAGTTTAAACGCTGTCACCGGAAAGTTCGCTAATGGGCGAGTTTTTTCCTGAGCCTGCTGAGGGTGCAATGACATGTCGCAAATCAGTGAAAGCGTAATATTTGCCATTCCACATTGACCTTCACCGTCACTGTATCACTTGTAATTAAAACGCTTTCCGGGTAAAGACGACGATTTTTATAAACTCATTTAGGATAAAAAAAATTAATTTGCTTATAGAGGCATAATAGAATGCTCAGCAGCTTTCACCTTTGGCAGTTTTGAAGTCACTAATTTTTCAAGCAGATTAAATTTCCGACTCAGATAGATCCACATGTCGCCGTCTTGACTTGGAGAGCAAAGCCAAGTAGACCGTTTTTTTGTCTACAATTTTAACTTATTATTTACTACCAACTATTTTCAACGGCAGGGTATACATTGTGAAATATGACTTTAATGATGCTGAGATATTTGCAGAACTCCGGACCGCAGGTGTATGCGCTGGGGAACGAACGCGCTATTGTCCTTTCCGGGGAGTAGCGTGTTCACCACGACACCACGCCGGTCCTTCGTTTCGCCTATCTCTTAGCTAGTTATAATTCATTCGCAAAGCCCACCAAAGCTTCGCCAATTACAAGACCAAGGTGATTGCACTCCGCCGCCCAGACGGAACAGTTACGGCGTCTAGAAAGGCGGTGGTCGATAGCCACGTCCACCATCCGTCATATAAAATAAAGGAGGATGGGTACGTTGCACTACCGGTTTTCACTTCAGAAATCCGACATGCCATTTCATCGGTGAAAAATCGAACAGCACGTGCTCCGGACAGGATAAGATCTAAACACCTAACGAGCCTTCCGCCAGTCCTCGTAAACATATTGGTTCAGCTTTTCACACGTCTATCAGAATCCTACTTAGGGAAGACCAGCAATACTGTGCCGTTGTTCAAGAAAGGTTGCCTCCACCATATTGACAACTATTTCCCGATCTACTTGCTGTCTGTCGTCTACAAACTTCTCACTCGTGTCGCCCTAAACAGGATTGAGAGAGCACTGTACGAAAGGCAGCCATGTGAGCAAGCAGGGTTTTCCAGCCAAATCCGGTTGGTAACAATATTTTTTGAAATACTGCTAGAGCATCAGAGTTCTGTCTCAGTCCCAACTCATTATGTAAAGATTCTTCGTGAGCGCTATAAAAAATTTCAGATCAAAAGTTTCACCATCTTACAGCGACGTTACCACCGACCTCAAAAAAGGTTTCAGGCGAGGCGATACCATCTGGCCAAAGTTATTCATTGCTACCCTCGAAAACGTATTGCGAACACCGGAATGGGGCAACCTGAGACTGAAAACGCATGGTCGGCAAGTACGCCATTTCAGTTTTGCTGATGACATTGTCCTTATAACGCCAAACATTAACCGGAAAAACGAATGCTTGCTGACCTTGATTACGCATGTGGAAAGATTAGTCTTTGGTTAAATACCACAAAAAAAAATTTCACGAGGAGCAGATTGGCTTCGTATGCTCCATTCACGCTCAATGGAACGAATATCTCCGATTGTTCCAGTTACATCTATCTAGTTCGAGAGACCAACATGATGAACGACTTAGCTCTGGAATTGAGCACGGGGAAACGGGTGGTGTGGGGTGCTTTCAAGGGCATCGAAGATGTAGTGGAGAGAAGAAAGAATATCTTACTCCGTGTCTTCCTTTTCGATTCGACGATTCTTGCTGCCTTCATAGATGCGTCAGAAAGTGTTCGCTGAAAAAGCAGGAAGAAAGGGATTACTCAACGTTATTGAACGCGCTGCCTAAATGAGGATGTCACGAGTATCCCATGTCGCGCATGTGAGGGAAGGCATGCGATGCGCAGTCCGCCAAACCGTCAAAGATAATGGTGACCAGGCACGTAATATTTATGAACAGCAACCGATACACAAGAGCCATTCATGACGCGATTCTTCGAGATGTCATAAAACGAGCAAAATCCACGGAGTTACTCCTGCACATGACGAAAAAAATTAGATCTACTGGTGCCCGCTCGAATCACTGGGCGATCAAGAGGACTGCAGGTGATACAGGTGATCCAGGTAAATATGGTTCATTACCATGTGTTGCGACTCCTTATAGCGAACCTCACATCATGTTTTTCTGTTGTTCTTTTTTCGGTCGGTTGTTGTGACAGTGTGTAAATAAGCGAATTTGTCAGTAATCAAGCAGGATCTAAGTATGAGGACGACGATTTTTTAGAGGTGTCACCTATTTTTGTCGACTTATTAAGAAGAAAGCAAGACGTTTACAATTCAATGTCGATTTTGATAAAACGTTAATCTTGGGAACTGTTGCAAGATGTGCCAGCAAAATATTTTCGACTTCCGAAGAAAATCCTATCTCTAAGACAAAAGATTTTCTGAGGCAGATAACAATTCCAGTTTCTTCGCCGCTGCAACTCCGAGCCGTGCCAAAGTTTATAAAACCAAAATGATTTCACGTGATATGCGGTCAACGTGAGAGTATAGCCAAGTCCTACTGGGCACCGAAATGAAACTACTTCGGACCGCACTATAAACAAACTCAACGAAACGTTCGCTGGGAAAAAAATAGGGATGGTAGAGAATGGAGCAGGTGGTCAATTCTCACTGAGCGTCCCGTTGTTTTAGGAATCGCCTGGCATTGTAGAAAAGCACGGACATCTACTAGCCAGCAACACAGCCTCGTTTCCTTCTCTTAAAGCGCTCAATAATGGAAGACATTGCGCGAAAACGTTGATGTAAGCAACTTATGGATTTATGTCGAACTTGAAACGGGAAAAAACTTGTGCGCGTCGAAATTTTTGAAATAACTTAGAAAAATAGAAAAATTGAACGCCTTTCTAATTGCAACGCATCTCACATGACTACAAAAGAGTTTTAGCTGAAAAAAAAACAGTTAAAAAGTCACTTTTAACAGCACCAGCGAAAAAAACGAGACTTTTGAAGACGCAACGAATGGGAGTTAATTTAAACGCTGTCATCGGAAAGTTCGCTAATGGGCAAGTTTTTTCCTGAGCATGCTGAGGGTCAATGACATTTTGAAGAATTTCTATACAGATTTCAGATAATGGGCTTTACGAAAAAATTGGTACAACGATGACAGCAAAGAATTGGTATAATCGATAACGAGTGGATTCCTCTTCGAATACCTAAAAATCCCTAGGACCAACTTTCCATTGACCTCGGCAATGATCGATAATTCGCTGTTTTTCTTCAATGAGCAAATCGTTCTATACCTAAAGAGCTCCAACCTGTCGCAAATCAGTGAAAGCGTAATATTTCCATTCCACATTAACCTTCACCGTCACTTTAACACTTGTAATTAAAACGCTTTCCGGGTAAACACCACGTTTTTTCACGAACTCATTTAGGATCTACTTGAATCGAACTCTTAGCGCCATACTTCTGATCCAAATAACAATCGTTTTTGAAGAGCAGAATAAGGTTTATAGTCACCACATGGTCAAAAAACGAATAAATATATAGCATAGCATAAACCCTTTCTTTGTGTGGTATCTGAAAAAGGTAGTCATTTCTAACCAATCGGGCATAAACATGCACAACACTATTGAATGTTATCTGGGAAATAAGTGTAGCATAAACACTGGCGATCGAAGCGTAAGTACATAATGACTATAAACATGTCCGCAATGACGATTCAACCAACTGTCTCGTAGTCTGAAAAAGAGCACGTGTTGACTTAAAATCGTGTAGAAATGAGTATAAAATAACCTGAGGTAAAGGTGAAACGAAGACCCCGCACTGTGTGGTGATGAACGCCCGGAAAGGGTAATAGGGCGTTCGATCCCAACCGCAGACACCAGCGGTTTGGAGTTTGCAGATATCTCTGCGTGAAAATATACCTTACGTCGCCGTTTCTTCACCACCCCAGGCAAACATTCCTTCCCACCAACTCGAAATCCAGGAAGTGTCAGCTCAATCAGAATTCATGGTGAAACAAAAGTCCTCGAGCTCCAGAAGCATCCTAACACATACGCAGGTCCAAAGACATTCGTGGATGATTGAAGCACTGAGTGATAGCAACATTATGACACATCTGATTGTTTTCCACACATACCGACTCATTCGAATTATCTACAAGCAACGGTTTGATCCCACGAATCCCGATTTTTTAATGTACATTAAAAGTCTCATGATTTTACAGAACGGTAATATGGCGTTACTGTTGTACGTAATGTTTATTGCGAGTTTTCCTAAGCTTTACTTTTGTTAAAGAATGGTGGTGAATCTAGCAAAACACAAACAAGTGAAGAATGATAAGGAATGAAACAGGCTACGCAAGATGCAAATTTCAAGAACTGCCATCCTTCATCAGAACTGTAGTGCTAGGACCATGTAACCCTGAAAAAACAACGACATCGATTTGTTATGGATTATTATCCATGGCGCTCACGATTACAAAGATCACGATTGCCTAGATGTCTTGTCGACGTCGCCGATTCAGTTACTGTTCCAAATAAATGGCTTAGTTCCTTTATGTCCACTGCATGTTTTGAAGGCAACTATGCAATGATTAATGTGGCGGACAGCTCAGCGTCGAATTCTTAAGAATTGTGTTGACATAACCACAACGTTGCTGAGATATTTGCAAAACTCTGGACCCCAGGTGTCTATGGTGGGAAACGAACACACTATTGTCCTTTCCGGGGAGTAACGCGTTCACCACCACACCATGCGTGGGTCTTTCGTTTCGCCTGTCTCTCAGCTATTTTTATCGACCTTTGCCACAGCAATCACCCGTCAGCGGGATTGATCTGGGGCGCCCAAATCGGCATAGAACCCAGTTAAGCTGCGGCTGTAGTTAAAATCACAATGTCATACCTTTTTATTTTCTGCCTACTATAATTTGGCAGCAGGTTACTAAGAAATCATTGCTGAATTGTGACAAATTTTATTGGATTTGCTACCAAAATTGATTTCTAGCATGGTTATTTTTCGTTCTCTTGTCGATGCGGCTCTTGAAGCTGGTGAGGAAAAAGAGATAGATGATCCACATCTAGTGATGAAGTGGTTAGCAGCTGAAGATACCACGAAACGATGACTTCGGTTTAGTAACTACGAAAATCCGCATAGGCAACACGGATATCTTCCCTCCTCCCTATAGTCCCTATTAGAGTATTAGAGCCTTTTCGTTTCGAATTTTTCATTTTCCCAATTCTGGTGAGTTTTCCACACTCTAACATTATTGCTGCAGGTGTCATAGCTTGCGTTGCTCCCTTATGATTTATCAGCACAAAAATTTGCATAAAGGGAGGTTGGCTCAGTGACTTTCAAACTTTCCAGTTTCCTAGCGCTATTGGGAACGTGTTGAATTAACCCGTCATATTTTTCGTTGATTCTATGGGTGATGGCATCTTTTCAAAAGTTTGCCAAAAATCTAGAATCCACTTTTCTTCATTCAATGTAGAATTCTTGGCCAACATCTTCTGCAATTTCTTCTATAGAGTTTCCATGTCTGGCAATAAAAATTATAAACGATTAGAGTATATTGTTTAGGATTGTTCTCTTCTGTGGCTAAAGTCTATTCATTAAGATTCATCATCTCTGATAATGCATGCGGCTTCTCTCGTAGAAGGCAACACAGGATGCCCTAAGATCGCTTCGCATCGCAATCCAACTTTGTAGATTTTCTCTTAAGGCATGCCTAATCGGAAAAATTTCAGTGCTCAGTAAAGAATTCATTAAATTAAAGACATGTTTACACGCAACTCTCGACGTAACTGTGAAGACCACCATCACTAAGGAGTCAATCGGATCGTTAACGGCCTCGCATAGAAATAAGACACCGTTATCCATACTCTAAAGGGAGAGCTTTAAAAACAGTGTTGATAANGCTGCAGGTGTCATAGCTTGCGTTGTTCCCTTATGATTTATCAGCACAAAAATTTGCATAAAGGGAGGTTGGCTCAGTGACTTTCAAACTTTCCAGTTTCCTAGCGCTATTGGGAACGTGTTGAATTAACCCGTCATATTTTTCGTTGATTCTATGGGTGATGGCATCTTTTCAAAAGTTTGCCAAAAATCTAGAATCCACTTTTCTTCATTCAATGTAGAATTCTTGGCCAACATCTTCTGCAATTTCTTCTATAGAGTTTCCATGTCTGGCAATAAAAATTATAAACGATTAGAGTATATTGTTTAGGATTGTTCTCTTCTGTGGCTAAAGTCTATTCATTAAGATTCATCATCTCTGATAATGCATGCGGCTTCTCTCGTAGAAGGCAACACAGGATGCCCTAAGATCGCTTCGCATCGCAATCCAACTTTGTAGATTTTCTCTTAAGGCATGCCTAATCGGAAAAATTTCAGTGCTCAGTAAAGAATTCATTAAATTAAAGACATGTTTACACGCAACTCTCGACGTAACTGTGAAGACCACCATCACTAAGGAGTCAATCGGATCGTTAACGGCCTCGCATAGAAATAAGACACCGTTATCCATACTCTAAAGGGAGAGCTTTAAAAACAGTGTTGATAAACTTAAAATCTGAGAGTTATTATCAAACTGATCGAATGCGTTTATGCAACTGCGGTATAATCCATAACTGGCCGTCTTCATATGAAATATGACAATGTTACAGGAGATTAAAGCAAACATTAGGTTTCGCATAAAGTCGAACTTCGAAAACGTTAATATGCTTTTATCTCAGCACCTGTGGTCTAATATATGCCAACAGTACATGTATTATAAACTCATGTTCTGCTGATTGTTCTCAGTTGTAGAGGTGTGAGCAGCATAGTGTGTAGGACTAAACTTTAATACACAACGGATCGGACGCTGTTCCCTCCGGAACTTTCGAGGCAATTCCATTCCAAATCACAAAATTGCTATCGAATTTGTTTTCGAAGTGCCCTCTGATGTACCAAGGACTGTTGCTGCCTGTGATGAAGACCTAGGAGGGCTCAGCTATTCCAGGGTTCTAATGAGAATTGATTCGATCAGCAATTAGCGAAATTCTGCTCTGTGGCTAAGTCGTTTATCATTTTGACTTTCCGAACTAAAGAGATATAGCTGAAGCATTCGGAGATATTCATTTCGCTGAGAGTATATGCAGCATAAGAAATCAACGCGTTCCTCATTCACATCAGTTTTATGAGATCTAGTCTAAGATCTAAATTCCCAAATGCATTATCAAAGTCTGCAACAATTCATTCTGTCAGGAAAACGCTTGATGTAATAGTAACGACATCATAAAGGGAGTTAAGGCGTCATAACTGCCGGTCAGTGGTTTCCAATTATGCTTTGTCACATTCCACGGTTCGCATGCTTCTGACGGCAGAAGATAATTTTGGCTAGATGGTCCCGCTCTGCCAACATCTGGTAATATTTTGGCTCTCAAGTTTTTTTCTAGCTCACGAATAAACTTTATATATTGTGTAGCGCCAACCTGACAATTCACGGCTTGCATGGCTGCTTTTGTCTCAACTGAATTAAAAACTTTTCTTAAAACGATGAAAATGAAACAAAGCGGTAGGTTTCTTGTACTTTCGCAATTCCTTATTGAATCTTGTTACCATGTGGATGTAGTCCATCGTACTGAACCTTTTGCGAAACACTGTTTGCTCATGTAGGTTTTCCTCGTCCGGTATTCTGTCAATCCTGTTTGGATGATTCGAAAGAAGAGTCTGTAGACGAGAGACAGCAGACAGACTAGGCTACAGCTGCCGATATCGTGGAGGTCACCCTTTTCAAACAATAGTACAGTATTCCTCGTTTTTCGCTGAATACGAACCTTTTATTCTGGCAGCTTACTTTTCAAAGGTGGGGCCAGCATGTTGATGAGGAATGGTGAAAAGTTCTTCAGGTGTTCAAGTCTTGTCCTATCAGAACCAGGTGTTATTCGGGTCTTTACCGAAAGAGTAATACGAAGAACTTTAGAAGAGAAAGCAGGTCACACCACACATATATTTTCCTCTATTTCATATGAGAGCAGAACGACGTGGCTATCGAAGACATCTGAGTAGTGGTTATGGATGATTTCTCCAGTGCTTTTTTGGAATCCGTAACTGTTTTGTTTGTACGTCTGAGTTCAGTCATCTCGATTTATTATATAGAGGAGATCCGGTAAGAGTGCAAATGCTCCTTCTAAACAATGCAGCTGCAGGTTTTTTTTCGTATAAACTTCTTCTACCGCCCATGTGCTGAACTTTCCAAGTTCGGGTATGAGCTGGCGATTTCTCACGGCAAGGGTCCTGAGTTAGCCTAACAGATCGATTATTCTTAGAGACAGACGTCGCTGTAACTAATGGAATATCTGTTTTTATAGCACTAACGTGAAGTCGGCGGCGTTCTTCATCTTTGTGTTCTATAATGGTACTGCAGATAAGCACACCACTGCAAAATACTATTACCTAACACATTTTATTTCTAGGAGAGAAGAAATGGCTCTGGTCGTTATGCCGCGTAATATTCGTCCATAGAAAGCGATTAAAATTTCTCTACACTTTTTAGGGACAAAGTTCTACTCTTTTACTGGTGGTAAAAATTGAATGGAGCTTAAACTTAATGTTCCTGAAATGGAATTGGGTAGAAAAAGTAGGGTCAGCCCGTCTGCTACTCCTACTTGACTTATGTTTGCTGCATATACACAATTGCATTGATGCGTACATACAGGTCACAAAGAAGTAAAGGTGCTTCAGATCGACAAATGAAGGCTTGGTACGACTATTTTAGCCGTACGGGAAAAAATCTAGTCATTCATAAAATCAAACGTTTACGGTCAATCACGGCCTGCCTCGTTACAATCAAGTGTGTCAAATGTTCAAGGGCTCAAAAAAAAGAGTTCTCGACTTGTCAGGGGTAGCTATTCCATGTTTTGCGCCTAGAGCACGCATCAATTAGTGCACCTCGTGTAATTACCAGGTTTTTAAATGCTATCGTTCCTAGTTGTTGTCAACTGCCTAGGTCAACTCCCTTAAGATGTCTAACTCATAAAAACGATTGTGACTACCCGACACCGTCATCTGGCCTGTCTTCTTCATTGCTCCTCAATCCATCCTCGACCGCACATATTCGATTCGTATGCAAGCAAAAATATCCGTTATCTCCAAGAAACGAAGTGCAAATCTTGAATCACGAAAACCAATCAAACCTTTCTTCCTCAACATCTTAGATGCATATCGAGAAACACGTGATGGAAAACTGCTCCTACCACGCACTCCTATTAGAAGCGATTGCGAAAATCTAAGGAATTATTTCGAAACCGACCTTCCCTAAACCTCGGTGTGACTAATCAATATGTATTCTTTCTTGATAAGCTTGCACGAGGTTGATAAATATATATCTAAGGAATTAAGGAAAAAAAAAGGAATAAGGAATATCTCAGGAATTACTTATTATCTGGTGGGGAACCGTACTCCTCCTAAGAAACCATCTAGCACGCTCTACCATTTGTCAAGGAATTTATGTAAAAGAAAACCTCACACGTACTGCTCGACTAAGTATTTCAAAAACACTATGACCATTTCACATTTTATTTCACGCGACACGAGATAACATGCTTTGCGGATCCCAGCATTCCCATCATTCTACTCGTGTCCTCGCATTATTCGTCCGTTAGAGCCTTCGGATTTGTGAGTTCGGCTACTACCTTAGGTTTTTCGTCCTTTTAAATGCCGCTGAGTGCCGATCGCATCGACTCTCCCTCAAATCCTGAAATATTCGTGCAAGAGAGTTCCTCTTGATAGTATTCCAAAAGAAATATTCTTTATCTTTAATTTCAACATGTCTTGCACTAATCAAGTATTTGTACTTATCTCTGTAATACAAATTATACCACCATAAACTGTTTGACATAATGCTCGCGTACCCGCCCTACATAAATATTCCTTCTTAACCACAGGTAATGCCGCTGGACAATGCAAGTCTTAACCAACGGGCACGCCACCGGGTACAGCAAAATGCCTCGTTAAAAAAGGGTTTCACCGGCCATAGAAGGTTTAGACAAGTAAGTAATTAAATGTAAACAAATAGTAAGTGAACGGGAATAATAATCTATATTCAGAACAATATTCTCTAGGATGCGTGACGATTATTTGAAGACGTTCTCTGTGTCTTAGCCTATTTGTGATCCGTACAGTCAGTTTATGGAGTCCAATCCTTCATTTTATAATTCCATACTATTTCTTATATATTACATTTATATAATATATGCGCATATGTGTTTATTATTATATTAGCGATGTTATCTAAATATTCCTTCTTCCAACTTGAGGAAACCATTAGAGTAAAGCTTTAGTAGACAATACAAAATAACTCTGAAGGACTTATAATTTCTAGAATTCTAGACTTTTACGAAAGCGGAATTTACGAATTTGTTGACAAAAAAGAAGACGTTGGTCCTCATGATGACGAGGGCGCCTATGGCGCAGTGGTCGGAGACATCCTGCAATACACACATGGAATCGATCCCTGCTCCCTTGGTGCACCAAGCCTTCAACGCCTTCGGGGTCGGCAAACTGGTATCAGACTTGTCTGAAAGGATCACAGCACTGGCTCTATACATCGGTAGGCCATAGCGAGTCAAGGCCAAATATGCATTCAGTCATCTCCAAGCGATAATGAAGTCGAATGCATAGCGCATCCCTCAAGAATTGTTCAACGCTGAGAGGTTTACCCTTTATCCTTTATTCTTTATTTATATACATATTTACGTATATTTATATTATAAAGTAGTTACTGCGCTTGTTATCCATACCAATCGCTCAAAAACGGTCATCTCCACTTGTGAAATAAATCCTCTGTGATTCATCATTCCGTGGAATTTTCAAGTATGTGCGATAAACTGAAAGTAGAGATTCTGAACAGTTTGAAACTATTCCACGCAAATTTTTTCAGGAGCATGTTATTAATGTGGTTTGCTAGATGACGACGACACTAATTACACTTTCAGCAGGAACGCAGACATGCAGAACGACCTCAGTCTTCATCAGTTCTGTCACAGACAGTTCCATTCGATGCTTTCGAACTGGCTACAACAACGTCTGCCTTTGACTTGCCAAAGCCGTTCGCCAAACGTTAAGTTCTGCGGTTGTATCCGACACGTCATGTGGACGACCAGTCGATTTTCGTGATCTTCACTTTCCCAGCAAGAAGTCGTTGAGGGGTGTAATTTACCAATTTGAGTGAAATTCCAATCTCTATAAAAAAAAGGATAGAGGATAAAGCTCTCGCCGTTGATCAATCTATGACGGATGCGACATGAATTTGACTTCACTAAGCATCGTTGAAGGTGATTGAATGCATACCTGGCCTCTACAATAACCCGCGGTGGCATACCGATACATCGAACCACTGATGCTGTCCCTTCAGACAAGACTGGAACCAATTTACCGAACCCGGAGAGATGGAATGCTTGGTTGGCCTTGGACACGGGGATCGATTGCACGTGTGTGTAGCAGGGCGCCTCCGACCACTGCTCCACGACAGAGATTCACGAAGTTCGTTTTCTTCTCTTTCAACATCTTTACGATGCTGTGGAACAAATCTATAAATAGAGCAAATGCGTGAAACAAAGCCAGTAAAAATTTTCACAAATATGTAGGGAAAACACAAGGAATGAGATGATCGAACTTACTGTAGTCGCCTATAATGGAAGTATGATTGCGGGATCACCTGTAGCTTTCAAAATCGAATCAGGAACTGGTGGCTTCTATTGTTTGATTGTCATCTCGGTATTGCGTCGCAAGTCTTTCACAGAATTCTGTCTATCTAAAAATCCTTGGTGCTGCGGATAAGCACTGAGTTTTTCAAGCGCATTGTACTTTTTTTAGAGAACCGGCGAACTAGCGTGGCCTTCTATATGTCATCCGTTTTCTTTTTATGGTCACTGTGGTCGTTACTACATTCAGGCTATCGCGCCTCCCTGATTAGTGTACGTTTAATAACTTTTGATGTTTTTAGATTCTTAACTCTTTTATTTACTGCCTTTTTCTTCTTAATGGCAGGGTATGTTGTGAAATATAACTCGTATGAAGCGCTGAGATATTTGCAAAACTCCGGACCACAGGTGTATGCAGTGGGGAACGAACACGCGCTGTTGTCCTTACCGGGTAGCAGCGCACTTCACCACTACACCATCCGGGTCCTTCGCTTTGCATGTATCTCAGCTAGTTCTATCGATCTTTTTGCCATCAGCAATCACCCGTCAACGGGATTGATCTGGGGAGCCAATATCGGCATTGAACCCAGTTAAGCTGAGGCCTCGTTATAATCACAATCTTAACTCTTTTTTTACTGCCTTTTTCTTCTTTAAAAAGATCGATAGAACTAGCATGAGATATATGCAAAGCGAAGGACCCGGATGGTGTAGTGGTGAAGTGCGCTGCTACCCGGTAAGGACAACAGCGCGTGTTCGTTCCCCACTGCATACACCTGTGGTCCGGAGTTTTGCAAATATCTCAGCACTTCATACGAGTTTTTAGATTCGTTGCCAATTTGTGCCTTACGGATCATTCCCCTTGACTGGTGATTGCTGATAGCACTCCTAGACTAAAAAACTGAATGACAGAAAACAAGCGGTTCAGTGGGTGGCAAATAGCCGGGTAAATAGGATGAAAGATCACTCAGTGTTATTGAGCGCGAAGTCGAAAGGACGATGCTGGGAGCATCCCGTGTCACACAAGTAAGGAAAGGAAGCCGAAGCTCCGACCTGCGTCAACGATCAAAAATCGAAGATGCCGTTCTGTATCTCCCTCACTTGAGGGATCTCGTGTTGGTCAATTGCGATGCTACGCTGCGCGTTTCCAGGTGGCGGATAGGGCAATAATCGCGGGCCAAAAACGACCTTTGCTTCCCTGAGAAGCAGATGGATCCAGAGGGTAGACTCACTGTTTCTGTTGCTACAGTTTAACACCATCGTCTCTGTTTTCACGAGGACGTATGCATGCATGTGCGCGTGGCTGTGTTCTCGTCTATTTGGATTGTGTTTTATGCGTTAATTCAATCAAAACCTTCAATCAAGTGACAAGGGAACATATGGGGCGAGGGGGGAGGGGAGCAGTTAGGAGTCGCCTCTAAAAAGTAAACTTCATGTTTACTCAAGGAGAGACTGACAGGCTACTCTTGGCTATATCGCACTCCACGTTCAGAGCTCAGTGAGCTGCACGTGGGTATCAAAAAGCTGAGCACAGTGTAAGAAACGGGCCTCATTTTCCTGACACCGAAAGAGCCCCGATTCCGCAGCGCTGGGTAAGACGAATGAAGGGAGGCTGCTAAAATCTCAGGACAATTCAAGCTGCCTAAATCGAAAAGGGCCAAAGGGACTTTCTGTACCTACAAATCACGCACACTTGCATCTGAGTCTTCGATGGAATACTTGATTATGCAAGCAAGAAGGATTAGGTACGTCATGGGCCTGGCCGAGACGAGACGACGTCACTCAGTCACACGGTCGATGATCCCGGAGAAAAAATATTCCTTGGGACATGCGACAACAGAAGAGTCGGCGGCGTCTGCGTTTTCGACAACACGAGTTTGTCCATGAAGATCGATTCATTCGAACAGCTCAATCCTAATCGGTTGCTTACGATTAAAGAGACGTGGATCAATACCGGCCTTGAGGAGAATCCTAGTCATTTACGCGCCGACATCAAACTATGACGAAGAAGAAGTTGAAGCGTTCTAGATGGTGTCGAAGAAGTTCTACAGTGAAGACCACACATTCTTCAAGGTCAACATTGGAGATTTTAACGCTATGACTAGGCCAAGAAGAACGTCTAAAGAACGTCACATTAGGAATCATGGATTAGAATGGAACGAGCAGGATAAGCGGCTGTCTGAGTTTATCATGACGACCAAGACCATCCATGGTAACTCGCAATTCCAGAAGCCCCACTCTCAACACTGGAAGTGGGAGTCTCCCAATGAAGAGTACCATAACGAAATAGACCACGTCATAGTAAATAGATGGTTTTGCTTTGCGATGTCATTGTTCTCCCAAAATTCTACATGGGATCAGACCATCACCTCTTTCATGGAATATTCTGTTTCTTATGGAAAGGGAAAAAGCCGCTAAATTCAAAAATCGAAGTCCTAGAACCACCATAAACTGGGACTTATTCAATCCATTAGTCGGCTGTTGGGAAGATGCCGTTGTCGGTAACATCGACATTGAATACGATCGGCTCATTCAGCATCTTCACGTCAGCGCTATGAAAACGGGGAGTTCGAAAGTCACCCAGAGACGCTTCTCTCCAGAAACACTCGAGCTGATACGCCAGCGTGGAATCACGCGAGGTGCAGGCAACCGCGAACTAACGTCCGAACATGCAGAACAGTGCAGACAGGCGATAATCGAAGATCTTTAAGAGAGAAGAGCAGCAGTAATAGTCAAAGCTGCAGAGGCTGGGAAAAGCATTCGCGAAGAACACTGAAGCTTCGCCAATTACAAGACCAAGATGATTGCACTCCGATGTGCAGACGGAACACTTACAGCGTCCAGAAAGGCAATGAGGAAAGTCATTCACGAATACTACTTGGATCTCTCCGATCGCCACGTCCGTATTCCGTCATATAAAATAAAGGAGTATGGATGTGCTGCACCACCGGCTCTCTCTTCCGAAAGCCAACATGCCATTTCGTCGGTGAAAATTCAACAGCACTAGGTTAAGACAGGATAAGATCAGAACACCTGAAGAACCATCCGCCAGTCCTCGTAAACACACTGGCTCAGCTCTTCACATGTTACCTGTCTTAATGCAAGGTGTGTGCTCAATTGAAGGCCAGCAAAACCTTCTGGTTGTTCAAGAACGGTACCCTGCATGATATCGGCAACTAACGCCCAATCTGCTCGCTGTCTGTCGTCTACAAAATTTTCACTCGAGTCACCCTAAACAGGATGGACAAAACACCTGGACGAAGGGCAGTCGTGTGAGCAAGTACAGTTTCGAAAAGGATTTAGTACAATGGACCGCGTTCACAAGACTCGTTGAAGTATCGAGAGAGTACAAAGGACCGCTCTTCATCACTTCCATCGATTTAAAAAAGACCTTCGACTTGATTGAGATAGGAGCAGTCATGGAAGCTCTTGACAGTCAAATAGTCCCTACTCAGTACATAAAGGTTCTTCGTGAGCTGCACAAAAATTTCACAACCAAGATGTCACCATACAACGACATTAAATCGACTTCGAAAGAGGAGTTGGGCAGTGATCTTGCAAAAAATATTTATCGCTGCCCTCGAGAACGTCATGCCAACATTGGAATGAGATAATATGGGAGTGAAAAGCGACGGTTGGCAATTACACCATCTTCGCTTTGATGATGACATCGTCCTTATAACGCCAAACATTAGCCAAGCGGAAAGAGTGTTTGTCGACTTTGATAAAGCTTATGGAAGGAATGGCCTTCGAGTAAATCTCACAAAACCGATGTTCGTGAAGAACGAATTGGTTTCGCATGCCCATTGATGCTCAACGGAACGAGTATCTCTGAATGCTTCAGTTATGTCTATCTAGGTCAGGAAATCAATATGATGAAAGACTTAGCTCCAGGGCTGAGCAGGAGGAAACGAGCGGCTTGGGGAGCTTTCAAGGGCAACGAGGATTTAGTAAAGAGGACGAAGTACACCCGAATCCGAGCCCACTTTTCGACTCAGCGGCACTTCCTACCCTAACGTATGTGTCAGAAACCTGGTCGCTGCGTAAGCAGGATGAACAATCACTCAGCGTTATCGAATGTGCAGTCGAAAGCACAATGCTAGGAGTATCCCGTTTTACACAAGTAAGCGATGGATCCGAAGCCCCGACCTGCGTCAACGATCGAAAGTTAAAGATGCCGTTCTGCACGTCAGACAGTCGAAAATGAGGTGGGTTAGACACGCAATGCGTATAAATGACAACTGAGAGACAAGAGCCGTTAGTGACTGGATTCCTCGGCATGTCAAACGTACTGCAGGAAGACAACCGACCCGATGGTCAGAGTTCTTCACGAAGAGCCTAGAAGAAAGATATGATGCTTGACGTGTCCCTAGAGCGAGCAGAACCCACTGGGCTACTCTTGCGCGCGACAGGGAAAAATGGAAGATTTGCTGGCGCCAGTTCGAGTCACTCAACGATCAAAGGGACTATGGGTCGGTGATACAGGTGATAGTTCTAGCGCTCTGTGGGCGACTCGGAGAATTCGTGAAGTTGTTGAAGTATCATCTCACGTCTCTGCTGCATAACAGAGCGTTGAGCGGATCGCGGAGTTTTATGATTGCAACTTGGCGGGTGTCTTCTGTGAAAGGCCCGAATTTTGCTCGTGGCACTCGCCTTGTTCAATATCGGAGAACCTTTCAGTTCGATTTATTCATTTTTGTCAAATTAAGTCTTCGAGGACCGAGTTTTCATCTCATTCATGGGCATATCGCTTTTTCTTTCAGTTTTGTTAATCTCACTGAGAATTCCAACTGTTTCACAGGAGCTTTTTGAAAAAATGTCTATGTTATAGGCCAAACGAAAACTTTATAGGATTTTCTCATTACTATCTGCTCTGCTCTGTTCGCATTCCAATCAAATGACTTCCTTGTTTATTGCAATGCGACAATAAGCATCTAATGTCAAAATGGTGTCATTTTCCGGACTTTTATTCGCTTGAATATGGTAAGAGATCGGTAAAAATACATGCACTCTCGTGCTGCAGTTCCGTCACCGGTCTTCTATGTGAGACGCGTTCAACCCTTGGTCCACAACCTTTATAAAATTGCATTCATTTCGATGTTGTGGAACCGTTTCTATATTCAAGAAAAGTCATGGCTACAGGTACGTAGTATTCCCGAAAGGTTTCTATGACCCTGGAAGCGGTTTAGATTTGATCGATGCAGCAGAATCTCTTGATATTCTTATTCCTTAATTGGTTGTGTCTCCTTCTATGTCGTTAATATGCGCGATTTCTAATTATGTCGTAAAGGTGTGACAGTTATCAGCAGCTAATTGTGAAATCAGAAAGCGCGATTTCACTCGGAAAAAGCTTCGACTTTCTTTTGCAACGTGTCCAATTTTCACTGAACAACGGCTTTCGTTTACCATCGTTTCTCCCCTTCCAATTTTTTGCTTGCGAGGATTTCTTATGTCATCAACAAATCTGAGCAAATGTCATTACCAGTATAAAGCAGCACTAAGCCAGTTTGCTAAGAAGCATATAACCGTAACTGATTTTCATCTGTACTTCAACCATTTCACAAAGCGGTGGTGGAGAACGGTAGCTGTAAAACAGTTCTACGGCTTGTAATATGGCTAAAGTCAAAAAAACGTTGCATTCTTCTAAGCCCTCGACTAGAATATTCTGAAGTACACTGGAGCAGGGCACGGATCTCTCACCCACATGTGGCGCAGCACTATATGACATCTATATATACTAAAGTGGTGTCGCTGCACCTATTTTCACAGTGCTCTACTAGCAATAATTTTCTAGTAGTTATTTCAGACATTATCGAAAACATGGAGATTCGAACACCGACGAGTTCTCAAAAAATCACGAAAGTAAAGCGGTTAGTTTAATTTTTTATGGTGATGATCATTTTTGAGAAAATCACGTATGTTGTCGATTTCGACACAAAAAAATCGTGGTGCTCAGCCTTCCAGTTTCGTCCGTCATCTAACTTTGGTTCGGAAGTGCTATCGTAGTGAAGAACCAGGTGATGATAGTGCCAATTCCGTTGCACTGTCGAAGTCCAGGAAATCACCAAGCGAAGAAATGGAATTCTATGAGCAAGTTTTTACGGAGCCGAAGTTTGTATTTGAGGTATAAAGGCGATATTCATGATCGACCGGCGGCCTCATAAACGCCGTAAAGTTCGGAGTCTGAGGAGAATATTTTGGCGTTACACGTACAAATCAAGAAGCATTCTTCATGATGTGTCGCGCAAGTGCTCTTTTTGCACGCTTCCGTTTAGGTCCTGTGCAAGCCGTGGGTTGATCACTTCTCAACGTTTGTCGCACCCCCCGACGTCATAGGCGGGGAGCCCATTGTGTAGGTTTCTGAGGCTGAAGCTTTACTAGTTTTGTTAATACGGTTCCCTGGTACTCCGAGACCAGCCTTCCTCTGGTCGCCACTACCCCATGTAGTCTCCTGCTTTGTAAATTAGAAGAAGATTTGCCATCATATGACTAGCCTGACACCAGGACCGCAGTGATTCCTGATATTGATCTGCTCTTAGCTGGGCTTCCGTAGGAAAACGTCGAACTTCTTTTCAGCTTGCGAACCCTGTTAGGATGAAGAACCCCCAACTGTACGCCGAACACGCAGAAACACTTCCCAGCACTTATCATGTAGAATTTTCAGGCCGTACCTAATCGTGGTGGTGTTGCTGTAGAATGTCGAAACCACTTCTCATTCAACCGTTACGTTTCATTTTACATTGTTTTTAAGTACTTGCGACGTTTAAAATAAATGTTCAATTCTCATGGATGGAAAGCTTTATTCTCATAGATAAAACAACGGGTTCAAGTTGTGAGCGGTTTCTCCTCGACCTCCTGAAAATGTGAACTATTTCGAATGTACACCGAAAAAATAATATGTTGAGCAGAGAAGGAGAAATGTAGACCCTATGTATACAAAGCTAGGTTTATTGCAACTGGTCTTGTACTTAAGCACACTAATCGCACGACTATCGATGATGTTCTTACCGATGGACACAGTCACTCCACAACAAATCGTATGTCCGCCATGCTAAAAGACCATCTGGGAAAAACAATTCACTGAGAAGTTGACAAAATGTAATCGGTAAATAAGTGGCAACTAAAAACCGTAGTCAATCATTAAACTCCTCACAATCCATACATGTTTCGAAGGAACTCTGTTCTTCTAAGACATCGCTCGCGGTGACGAGGCGCGATGCTGAATAGAACATACAGTGCACAATACGATTAAGTTCATATACAGCAGATTAGTGAGTTAAAGCCGTCGATGTCGATAAGTTGCCGATGACTAGATTAATGAGTTAAAGTTGTCGATGTCGAAAAGTTGTCGATGACTGAATAGACGACCTTACAGATTCACCAAGTGATGAGGATACGAAGGAATTTCTTCATTTTATTTCATTTGACCGATTTTTAGTCAGTGCGGAGATAATGGCTGAATAAGCGATATTAAATAACTCCGCCTCAGTATCATGCTCGTAGGGTTAGCATAGTATGGCAGGAAGCTGAACAAAAAACTCAGGAAAGCCTTGTCTTAATTAGAATCAGATACGAGCTGAGGAATAGTCTGCCGATACTTGCGCCATTTTTAAAGAAATCTATAGAGTTCATTACAGGGAGGATACGCAGTCGAGATCATCGACTCATCGATTGGTTCTGTTTTATTGGAGTTCGGTGGCTCCTTGCGATCCTCAGAATTTTTGTCGACGACAGCTGTGGCTTGTTGTGTAGCCTTTCCTGCCATGAATCTAGTGACTGGCCAAGTTTCGAAGGATTGTTTTTCTCAGCAAACATGTTGAAGAGAAAACGCTCTTGTTCCGCTCAAAACGAAATGGTGGTGGACTGAAGAGGCTCCTTTTTATACTCCACGTTATTATTGCAGTGATAAGGCTCACGCCTTGAATGATAGCAAGAGATTACGGTACCTCTGCATGTAATCATAAACACTTGGTTTGGGACGCTAAAGCCTAGTTTTCAGTTTCTATTTCGTCCTAGATCTAGAACTGCTCTGGTCTTTTTTGTGCCCATAAATTTCAAGCAATAGATTGAAGTGTAATTTCCTTAATAGACGGATCGTGCACCCTCTTCCGAAAAGGCTTTTTTTATTGTTTCATGTATTCATTATATAATGCAGACCTTTAAGCAGATAAGAGGGCGCGTGTGGCGCAGTGGTTGGAGGCGCCCTGCAACGCACGCGTGGAATCGATCATCGCGCCCATGGCCTCCACCAAGCCTTCCATCCCACCGAGATAGGCAAATTTGTGCCATACTTGCCTGATAACGTAGCACCACTAGCTCGACATATCGGCTTAACACCACCAGTAATTGTAAAACGCAGGTTTCTGTTCAGCCACGTCCAAACGACGCTTAATGAAGTCGAATGCATGGTGCTTCCCTCAGGGATTGATCACCGACGAGAGCTTTAGCCTTTATCTTTTAATAGCAGATAAAAAGTGGGCTTTAATATTTTTTCCTGTGTACTGCGCAAGTCGGAGGCGACCTACAGCGCATATGGGATCGATCCTCGCGTCCCAGGCTCACCAAAGCCTTCATCTCTCCGGGATTGGTGAACTCATACCAGACTTGTCTAAGAGGATAGCGGCATTGGCTCCATAGGCCACTGGGAGTGATTGTAAAGGCCAGATATGCACCCATTCACTGCGAACGATGCTTGACGAAGTCGAATGCATTGCGCACCCCTCAGAGACCAATCAGTGTCAAGAGCTTTATTCTTTTAACATGATTTCATAACTATTCGGTTTTATATTTCACAATCGCTCGAAGTAAAATCACTATTTCTTTGATGGCAACGCAGCTATCACCTGGTCGGAGAAATTTGTACGTATCAAGCGTGCAGTGAACAAACATGTACAAAGCCCTCATCTATTAAAATCGTAGAGAAGTTTTTGCCATTGCTTTGGTTTTTCTGAATGGAAGATCTATGGATATACGATCGCCTGCGTCGTTATGTTGATTTTTTCCATTACTATAATCGTCGTGCTTGATTGAGAGGCAGGGTAGTGAGGTTCAATGGTTAGTGGCCGCATTGATCAGGAAGCACAGACCTTAGTTCGATCCCCACACCAGCGCTCTAATCCAATCCACGTGTGCGCTCCTCAGCCCGCCTATCCACAAGATCTTAAGGAGAACTGAGTCGCTCAGCATTTTATGGCACTCGCAAAGAGAATGAAATGCTGAAGCAGCAGACTAAGGTATGGGAAGCCTTCAAGAAGGTATGTAGACGGTGAATGCGAGAAACCGAATCGAATGCAGAAAGGACCGGTATCCGAACGGTAGACGTGGTGGCGAGGCGATTCATGTAAAAATATAGTTGTCATCGCAGCCACCATTACGTAGTTAATTGATCTCTTCTTTGCACGAAATTTTCGATTGGCAAATTTGCACACGTAATTATTTTGCAGAAATTATAATCATTTATACATGGATACATTGTTTTTCTGCTTTGATTCTCTCTGAAAACTCTGTTTTTCCTTAATTGGCAGATTCTTTGTTAGTATTACATAATCCACCGTTCTAACAATGATTGTGTGATTTTTGCAAAACGTTTGATCGCAGCTTTTCATGGTGGAGATATAACCCTCTATTATTTTTCCCGTGAGCTAACGCGTTCACCACCACCCCACGGCGGTGCTTGGTTTCGTCTTCCTATCAGCCGTGCTCTATATGTGCTATCAGCAAACAACCGTCATCGGGATTGACCTGGGGAGCACAATACGCCATTGAACCTAGCTAAGCTAAAGCTGTTGAAAAACTTTGTGATCACCTTTTATTCACTGACCATTATTCTTCATGGCAGGGTATGATGTGAAATTCAACCACAATGACGCTGGGATATTTGCAACACTTCGGACCGCAGGTGTTTGCGCTGTGGAACGAACGCGCTCCTACCCTTCCCGAGGGCTACTGCTCAGTCACGGGATATCTGCGGGGCAGAGATTTGCAGATATCTTAGCATCATTGTAGTTGTATTTCACGTCATATCCTGCCGTGAAAAAAGATAGGCAGTGAATAAGAAATGATTCTATTACTTTCGTCTTTTCTTCCAATTTGACTTTAACAAATTCCGGTCAAAGCAAAATTGTCAACTATTCATTAACTCAATCATCTAAGCCTCTTAGATGAAAGCATAACTGAGAAAGCTGTCACCACTAAAGATGGGATAGCTGTTTACGAACAAATGCTGGTGGACAACCTTACGCAAGAGGTGTTAAAGCAAAAGGTAGAGAATTATTTCTCGTGAAATATTCTCTACCTTTTGCTCTTTAACACCTCTTGCATAAACCACGTATTCCTATTTATCATTCCTCTCATATATCTACTACGTCATAAATTACTTGACGCAACGCCTGAGTGTCTGTCCTGCTTTCATACCTTTTAACCATCAGGCACAGCTCATTGCTTGAGGCGTTGACCTTGCGACCGTCCTTTTGATCGCGCGACGCAATCTACTCTCTTGGATGTACCCACGCCACCTAGCACGTCTAATTGCTTTCTGACAACGCCTGGAGCTCGCTTTCCTTTCATTATCATTTTGGTCTTCCACTTAATGTTTTCTTTCACAACTCATTATTTACTTGGATACTTGGACGGCTCGTCCTTGCCGGTTGTGCGGAGCCGAGTACAATCTCCATTTTTCGGAATTTTGATCATTTAGCCATTGCGTTTTCCTGGAGTCCCGAGGTCAGCTTAAAAAGTCCGCCCCAGGGCCTCCCTACCACAGGCACTCGCCACCCTTGTGAACCAGTGGGAGATTTGCCACCATGCGACTAGGTTGTTACCAAGGCAGTGGTGGATCTTTGTATCGGTTTACTCTCGGCTGTGCTTCCTGCTGGAAACGACAAACCTCCGGTCTTCTCCTCAGCTTGTGAGACCCTGCCGTGGATGAATGCGCCGCTGTAAAACGCAGCTCTACACCCAGGGACACTTCCCAACCACGATGAGGCAGTAAACTGTTGGGAGGATTCTTAGCGCGAAGTAACATAACAGGTCTACCGGTTCCATCATCTCTGATGTTAGGATCTTTCTCATAAACCTGATATATCGATTGGGTTAGGTACTAAACAAAGGCTCTATAATGCCTACTGCACCGTTAGTTGCTTCATATCAACTAGTTACTGCAAAATATCTCATTTCCGTTTCCATTTCTCTCTTTTTTCTAAAGTGCCAAGGTTGAAGGTGTCACTACTTCTAAATTCCTGCCATCGTCATAAACCTTCTAATTAATTGGTTCCCACAAATTTCTAAAAATACGACGTCAAATGAAACTCTAAAAAACGCTCATTTTTACCTATATGGACAAAAACTTGTTCCGAACAAGGACTACTAAAGACGGTCTTTGATTGCAATGAAACCGATCCTCAAGCCGAGAAACTAGGGGTGCAGAACTTGATTTCATCGTCCGCCGAATTTTAACCAACAGTTTCTGTGTTTACAGACATTTGAAATTGGAATTGTGAATAATAGTTTTGCATCTCCTTAATATCCATCTCTGATATTTTTTTTCGTGTATTTCGTTTTTCTTATATTCGACAGTTTAAAAATTTTTTGCTAGAAGTGTACTTTCGTATTTGCAGAGGTTCTGGCGACAATGTTCCATTACGTCGTCTTTAAAACGCGCCGGGCAATCTCGGTATTTCTTGAGCAGGGCGTGTTTCTGTTTCGCTGTTGAAGCGTTGCTTCCTTTACAGTGTTATTCTTATTCCTACACAGTTATCGCTTTTGTCCAAAGTGTTTAGGTGCAATTTCAACGATACGTGTTGGCCAACTGATCGTTCATTCTCTCGTTCGCCGCTAGAGATTCTCAGTTCAGCGTCAATCATATCATTGCGATTTGTATTTGGAAGAGAGTCCTGCTGTTCGGTCAACTCCTCCATTTTCCGTCCGAACCAGTCGTAGGAAGTAATTCGTCAGCAGGTGAGCACTGCTTTTCAATGTCGGAGTTGGTGGCCGTTCTTCTACGACCGTTAAGTCGTTTGATAGCTGCAATGATAGGCGCACGACATCAGCCATTTTGAACAGTTTCATGAAGAAGATCACGTCGACGAATTTTTGTCGGTAAAGTTTTCCTGAGTAATGCGAAGCCTCCTAATGGTTTACCACTCCTATCGTGACCAGGAGGTGTTCCTGGGTGTCTAGCTGCGATGTATAACTTTTACATGGATTTATCGCCTGTGCAGTGTATCCCAAGCTGAAAAGGAGTCTGGCGTTTCCATCATGAAACCCAGCTACGAGTGAAGAAATACCACGATCCTCCATCGTCTTGGTATCAAACTAGTGGCATGGTGGCAAATCTCCCTCTGATCCGCAAGGGTTGCGAATGCCTGTGGTGGTGAAGATCTGAGGCAGATTTTGGCTAGACTCACCTCAGGACTCCAGGGAGGCGCAGTAGCTAAACAAGCAAAGCTCCGAAGAAATGGAGATTGTGCTGGGTTCTGCGCAACCAGTAAGGACGGGCCATCCAAGTAACTAACTATGACTTAATTATTTGACTGCTGTGATGATTAGTACCAAAACGTTCAGGTTAATTCATACGTTCTTTCATACGTTCTTTCATAAGCATCGAGGTTGTCACTAGGGGTTGTGGGCTGTCGTTGTTTGCGATGTCTTAAACGTCATAAAGCTATTTTAATGAGCGAAAACATTAACCGGAACAGTTCTCCAACTTTCCATGACACTATTTATGTTATTCAACCATACTGCTGAACTCCTAATTCGTTCTATCTAAACTTTGTTTACCACTTTAATGTTGCTTCAAGTTCAGTCTCGTCATTTTCCCTTTTTTCTTCAACCGCACTTCCAGTTGTATCCCTCCTGTAGCACGTTTATCAATTCATCATGTCTGAATCATTTCAGCGACAATTTCACCAAATGTTGCTAATACGGACGGGACAGTCTTCGTTCCAAATTCTCATCGATGTGGTCACTGAATTTTATGAGTGATGGTGACCTTCATTAAGTCATTGGAAAACGTAGAAACTATGAAAGTGTATTGTCCACTTACATTTTCCTAGTTTATCCACTAAAGTGTAAACAAAGCCAGGAAAGAAGTTGCCTATAGATTTCTCAAAAGTGGAAAAAAATCCTCCTAGCGGTTTACAGCCACTTCGTGGCTGGGAGGTGTTCTTGTGTGTCGGACTGCGATGTACAGAGGGGATTCATTCTCTGGCAGGGTCTCCTAAGCTGGGGAGGAGTCCAGCGTTTCCATTAGGAAGCCTAGCTAAGACTAAACCAATACCACGATCCACTACGGTCCTGTTATCAAAGTCGTATGGTGGTAGATCTCCCTCTGATCCACAAGTACTGCGACTGCCTGTGATGGTGATGACCTGGGGCAGACTTTGGCCAGGCTGCCCTCGGAGCTCCAGGGAACCATAATGGCTTAACCAGCAAAGCTCCGCTAAATGGAGATTATGCTGGGGTCCCCACAACCAGTGGGAACGACTGGCTATTCAAGTACCGAGTAAGTATCAAGTAAGGAAAACAAATCCGCTAGACACATGCGTACAAATTGTTCCTTTACTGCAGTTGGATGGTGATGCTCTTTCTACTGCTATCGAAATTGTTGCTAGTTTCAGTTTTCGTAAAAATTAGGAAGGCGCTAATATGTCTATTTTTTGTTTGGCATTCTGTATCAGTGCCAGAATATAGAATTGTTTACCTGCTATCTTTATAATTAAGTTGTGGATATAGAGAGTAAAGATGGATCCTACTGAAATCGTGGTAATCTTACAGAGCACTAATATTTTTTTGGTCTGTCCTTAGGAGAGTGCAGCTTAGAAGACATGACATCTCAAAACTTTTGTCCGTCATAGATGGCAGTATTGTTTTTTCAACTGAAAGTTCAATCAAAAAAAGAACGGAGTGTTAGCACGTACTTGGATGGCCCGTTTTTACTGGTTGTACGGGCCTCAGCATAATTTGCACTCTTCGGAATTTTGCCGGTTTAGCTATTGTGCTTTACTCGAGTTTCACGGTCAACTAGGCAAAAGTTTTCCCGAAGTTGTCACCACCAGAGGCAGTCACCGCCTCTTGTGGATTAGAGGAAGATTTGCGACTATGCGAATGGTTTGATACCAGGACGGTGGCGGGTCCTGGTACTAGTTTACTCTTAGCTGTGCTTCCTGGTGGGCACGTCGGACTTGTTAGCAGCTTAGGAGGTCTGCTGGGTGATAAGTCAACCGCTGCACATTGCAGCGCGACACCTAAGAACACCTCGTAGCGATGATGAGGCGGTAAACCGTTGTGATAGAATGCAAATGCAATTGCCTATTTATTATTTTACGGTCTATTGTAACTGTCTTTTGTGTATAGCTCTAGAAGTTTTTGTTATAATTCACGTTTTACGGGGTTCAACTGCAAAGGTGTGGTTATTGACAAATTGTCATCAACCTTGTAATTGAAAAGATTGTCATTTTACGGTCTATTGTAACTGTCTGTATTTTTCTTCTGAAGGATAGATCGTGCGTTCTATTCTACTCACGGATAGGACCTGATCATTTTTATTTTGCCTTTTTATTTAAAGTGTCACGAGTTTTCACTCTTGAACTTGATCACTTGTAGGCGTTCACCTTCAAAATCATTGCGTAATCTGACTTTCCCTAACCTCACCGTAGTCCACATTAGTTGCTTAGTATGACTCAATGAACACACACTTGTTCGATGGTTCGAAGTTGAACCCATTCGCGACAATTTTTGGTTTCCGGTGTTCGCCGCGTGGACGACAGTTAGTTTCTGGTTCGTTGCGGATACCCTTGAAATCAGTGCGCGTTGTCCGTTGTGCATCTTCTTTCTGGAAAAATCTTCATTGACAAAAAGCTTTGTGTTTCTTCATTGATACGGAATTCATTTAGTCATCACACTACTCATCTTTTCTTATTTGCGGCGGCAGAGAAATTTTTTGCAATTTCCTCATTTGTAGTACTGTCATGTCGTCGACGGTTCTATCATCCCTCACTACTACGAGTTAACTCGTTCATTCGAGGGGGCTGTTTTTTGCACGTTGTAAAGTGAAGTATGTGGCTTATCTAGTATGGGACATCTGAATTGTTTAAGTTACTTATTAAGTACGAAAGGAATTGAAGAGAAGAAATGCGGGGGAAAGAAAACGTTTGAAAGGAGAGATACAAATCAATGAACACTTTTATAAAGATTTTATTCTGGCTTTTTATCTCTTTAAGCCGCTATAGTTGGAACTCCATCACAAATAATTTGTTTTCAAAGAACTTTAAAAAGAAAATGATAGAACGTCGGTCGTGGGAGAAAATGGAACATTCTGGTAGATAATGCAGCTCATCGGGGTTAATTTCAACCAACTATATTCATTCGTGATTTGGAAGGTCTGCGCTTCTGAGACGTGTATCAGTTCATTGTTCATGCAGTCATTCCTGACAATATATTTTTACAACCACAAGAAGTCTGAGATATTTGCAAAACTTCGGATAGCAGTTGCCTGCAGTGGGGAACGAACGCGCTATTACCCTTTTCGGGCCCCAACGCGTTCACGACCACACCGTGCGGGTTCTTCGTTTCGTCTGTCTCTCAGCTCGTCCTATCGATCAGCTCCATCAGAAAAATGGTAACAGGCAGCAAATAAAAAGAACATTTTTATTTCACAGTGCTCTTCATCGTTGTGCTTCCATGCAATGTATCCTTGAGAACATTAAAGGTACACAATTGCGTCCTTAAATATGGGTGGCAATAGCGAATATACGCATGCTGAAGCGTTTCGAGCGTATGTGATGAAAACGACTTGCTAATGACTCATAGCATCGTGTTTGAAATGTTGATGACGCATTCTAGCTCTCTTTGGTTTTCTTAAAGCATGATTAGGTTATATTTCGATCATACTGAATGGTCCCACAATTGGAGAGTTCTACTTCGCGCTGAAGTTCTTTATTGCCAGCATTGTTGGCTAGTCGACATCTTATCAACTGTTACGACAATCTAATTCGTTTCATTAACGCATTTGTAACAGTGAACGCTGGTCTTGATGCTTAACTGGTAGGAAATAAATTTGTTTTTAAACTTTAAAGAAGTTTGTATCGCGTAGTTGTTGGTTCGATCTAACCCACCGGGTTTACTAAGCCTTCTGTCTCTCCTGGGTTACCCAATTTGGTACCTGCCGAACTTGTTTGGGGGGATGTCAATGCTGATTTAATACATCGGTGAGCAACCGCAAGTCATTATGGAGGCCAGATATGCAATCAGTCGCATTTGACCATGCTTAGTGAAATCGAGTGAATGTTGCGTCTCCCAGGAATTGATCATGACAGCTCTATCCTTTTTACCTGATTTACAGCTATGCTTTATTTTTTGTGGCAGTTTAGTTGGACTGTGCGGTGTATCTTGTAATAAACGCTTCACAACGCCGTTTCTGTGTTTATACTCTGTTATTCATTGCTTTGTGTTTTTTTAAACTAATTTCACCAGCTTTTTATGTCCAGTATGTACTCTCCATATCCTTCTGTGTGTCTTTCCATGTTTTCTAAATTTACAACTTTTTTGGGAGAAGAGGATAGCGCAGTGGTTAGTGATACCGTCGATCAGGAAGCAAAGGAACTAGTTCGATCTCTTCTCCAATGCTCTCCTCCAATCCACGTGAGAACGCCATATCCCGGATATCCCCATAGTTTCGAGGAGGATCAACTCGACCAGCATTGTACGACATTCATGAGGAAGACGAAATTTCGAAGTAGCAGTTGAAAGACGTGAAATGTTCGAATACCTATGTGGACGGCGAATGCGATGAAAACGAATGGAATGCAGGAAACGATGGGATGTGCACATTAGATGGGATGGATAGCCTTATAAATAACATAACGGCAGCACTTTTCTGTGATGAAGAAGTTTTGTTCATTGTATGAAGATGGTTGTGGATCCTTGGTAGTTGGTTTCACAACATGTCTTTGATATGCTTCGACACTTTTGTATCTCTTCTGTTTCCAACGATATTTAAACATGACGAAGTTAAAAACCTAGCTGTCGCAAAGGCACACGGTGCGAAAGCAAACTGGTGAACGCGTCCTATATGTAGGTGCCAGAATATAATAGTAGCGTTGCTCATTAGTGCCAGTATAGGATACCGACAGTGATGATGTTTTACTACTTTGTTCACCATGCGCAATGTCTGCACACTCGGCGGCCATAAGAAAAACAACTTTCGTGCGAGTGCTAAATACAACTCTTTTCGACCGGTACAATATCTGTCGTGGGTTACCGGTTAAGTGTAATAAGCATAGCAAAAAAAAAACCAGTGAGGCTAAAGAACTGAAGAGGTGTATTTCAAGAAAGACATACACCACGATCTATCCGACCTACATGTTGAGAACAAAACACGCTATCCTAGATATATTATGTTGGGGAATTCCATCAAGATCAGAAGTTTGTGTCTTCTCTCCATTAAATAATCGGGTAATAAAACAGTAACTCATGAATAAGTCATCTTCGGCCATTGACCTTGTCAATCAGTTATGAGACCACCGTTTGTTATGGTTGCGACTCCTTATTTGTTCTACTGTTATTTACGATGCTTATGTACCATTTGGATACTTGTATGGCCCGTCTTCACTGATTGTTCGGGCCACAGTATAATTTACATTCTTCAGAGATTTACTGGTTTAACCGTTGTGGTTCCCTGGAGTCCAAAGGACTGCCTGGCCAACGTCTTCCCTCGGTCGTCACCACTGCAGGCGGTCATGCGAATTAACTAGAAGAACGAAGAGTTAGTAGGACGGTGCTGAAATTGTGGAGAGGTTTTGTGTCATATGTGACTATTGGATATGTTAAGAAAGCATCATCAACATTGGACGATATAAGAAATAATGTACAGCGCACACTTGCCCTTGTATTATCGTACTAATATATCGTGCAAGAGGAGTGCATATGTCAATATGGAGTATCAGAAGCACAAAGTGCTTCCTCCGAATCTTACATCTTTGGGAACAACCAGATTGCTTCAGTATTTAACTATATGAGCGACAAATGTGGGCAAGCCATGTGTTATCAGAACTAGCCACCTAGGAATTTCTTAGGGTGATGAGCCGAAGCTCATTGCCGCATTCAAATCCTCTCTCATTGCTTCATCGAATTCACAGACTGCATTCGGCTGTGACGGCGCATTTTCGTTAGTTCTTTTGGGAGATGGTTTTGAAATGTTTCAGGTATGTGTTCGTACTCCTACCTATTATTAGCCTCTCGAAGCAAATTCAACGGGAAGGTTCAGTGACAGAGCCTAGATATGTAAAAGTTTGTTGGAAAGATTCCGGTCATGTTAAGGTAGTTCTCCTAGTTGTTTTAATAGGTGCTACCCTACCTTATGTATGTATACATATACATTATATAGACGTACGCATATATATGAATACATATACACGTATATGTATGTATCTAAGTGTATAAATGCATATATGTGTATACACATGAGAACTTAATGCTGTTATTGCTGAATTTTAGAACGCGCTTTTGTATGCTTTCCAACATTTCTGCTCGTGTCCTCACAGGGCTGAAGGAGTGCGTCTTGAACCATGAGGGTTACTTGTAATCATCGGTTACGAAATGATGGCAACAATGTAGATTTGTAGCTTCTACACTTACTGATTAGTTTTAATTTGTTTACATCGAAAACTCTCATGTTTCAGCTTTCTTAGTTCAAAAATGCTTATTTCTTTTGGTTCATTCAGGTTCTAATCGCTCCACGGATGGTGACTTCACGTACTGTTTACATGTTTTTGCTTAATGACGGGAAGGATGCGTTTAAGGCAGAATGCAGGCCTTGTCTTGAGAACTCAAGGTAGTTTTGTTTAGCTAATAACGTATTTTTTGTGGTAAAACACCGTTGGGTCCCACTCTTTTAACACTGACCAATTCGGTGAACGTGTAAGCCCGCACTGGAGTTGGAGCGAAGTAAGCTGCGATGGAGCAACGTGTTACAGTTGTTCTTCTTTATATTAAGCTGGTATTGTCATAAGGTTCCAGAAAGAAAAGTAGTGGTTCATTCTTGTACTATTTGAAAGACCCATTCACCCACTTTAATCTTCTTACCACGATTTGGCAGCTTTTTTGGATTATTTTTTGACGCTTTGGTTTTAAGAAGATTCTTCCATGAATGCGTTTTGAGCTCCTGGTTTTACCTCGGTATGTGACATCCTCGAGCACCTAATGTATGATTTTGAGGATCCTGAAATTTAGGAGAGTTGAAACAGTCACTGAGTGATGCTTTTACTATCCAGGTCGGTCAACTGTGGACAGACATGTGCTCTCAACTGAAAGTTTCTTGTTGTTTTGATGAGGTAGAGTCGGCCGTAACAGCTTTTTCTTATGTAGGTCCACTATTAATACTGTTTGGTCACATTTTTCTAAAACTATCCAGCATTTTCATGGGAGCAAGCATCATTAGCATCATTTCTGCGGTTCCAGGAGGAAAGTGTAGCTCTCAGTTCTTTGGCGCATGTAGTGCGACCAGACTTTACAAAACAAAAACGCATTAAATATGCTAAGGAAGTTCTGCAAAAGGTTGCTGCCCCTTGTTGGAGTGGTGGATCTTGGTGGGACAAAGAAAGCAGTAGGTGAATTTTTCCAGAAAAATTGCTTTATTTTTCGAGGGTTTACCGTCACGTTAATTTAGTGCTCTTCTGAGTACATTGCCGAATTTTACTAGCAGTATTGGACCATTGCCAATTCGATGATTGAGATTGCAAGCTAAGCAAGGAATTAGATTTTGCTGGTCCACTACTTGCATATTTGTTTGAGGCGTTGTTAAGAAATTTGCTAAAAGAAGTTGGTTTCAACCTTTTATTCTACATTCTGTTACTTTGAAACCATTCTCTTGTTTCACGCTGAGACTTACCGCACAAAAGTGCGTAAATAATAATGGAGACTTTTCACTCGACCTTTATGTCAAAACGTCAACGGTAAAATGGGCTTGCATATTCTCTGACCAGAGGAAGGTGGGGAAATCTGAAAAAGGCGCAATATTCTAGGGTCAGCGTACTGTAGATTTCGTTTTTCCCTTTCTACATATAGTTTTTGTGCACAACAGTTTTGTATAGACATCGATTTATTAAGGAATATAAACAACCAGTTTAGATTCCTACTAGTTGTAGCATTTTCGAACGCTAGGTCTTGAATGTCGTTTGATTCTATAAGCGTGGTTTTTTAGGCCTTTATTCTTTTTACTTACGCAGCCACCCTTTCTCATCTACGTAGGGCTTACTAATCTACTGGAAGAGAAATGAAGCTTAAACAAAGGCGACAGCTGCAAAACTTACAGCGGAAACGGTACGCTATCTCAGTCCATTGAGTTTTCGATTTGCTTTTTGTGTTGTTCTTTTCTGTCCTATTGTTGTTAGTGGAAAGATAATTACCTGTTTCGCCATTATGATCAACAGTTGAAGACCACGATATGAGTGCGATAAATGTAACCCCCTCACTAAAGCAGTGGTGATCTCCATACATGGCTAGCAGAAAGCTTCTTATCCACTTGTACGGCTATACACGGCTACGCGTAGCACGACTTCCACTGAAAAAGTTTAATAACTCAAGCGATGACGCACTACTGTACTCACCATTTTAACGAGACCATCCACTAACCAGCTATCACTTTTTGTCTGTCTATCTTAGTAAGGCGATCGTCAGAAACGAGTTTCATGCTATAAATGACCACATCATTTCGAACACATCGGAATTTTGCACTACAGGAAGGAACTGATTTGCTTCTTGTTGTTAGAAATCTTTTTGGACTCCAAAGGCCCTTATTTCAATCAAGCAACTATTTATCTACCAACCGATTAATTATTCTTTTTTTCTCATATTCTATTTGTCTCTTTTATTACTTATAGTTTGAGCTCAAACTTTCGTAATGGTGAGTGTGTTGAATGTGAACATCATATTTAGGTGTGTCCTGCGGGGCTCTTAACAGTCGAGAAGTGGTCTTGTGAAGGATTTTTGCATTGATGGCAAGAACTTATGCATCTAAAGAATATATGTCAGTAGGTTCGTTCCCAGAATCAATCCTAGAATTTTTTTGAGCAAGTGCACGATGGAAAACTTGTCAGGTAATATGCTATCGGGTGCAGCACTATATGTACTATCTATGGACTACTACAAAACTGCTTTTATTTAGATTGTTGACACGGCAAATGTTCTTCTGAATGCGTGGGAATGCACCCAGAACACCTCATGACCACTCTTGAGGAGTTTAGTGGACATGTAAGCATTATCGCTCCAGACGTAGTTTTACCACTTTAAAGCTGGTGAGTGATGTTGTACTAACTAGTTTCTTCAAGGTGTCAATAGTAGGAGACATAGGAGACTGACCGGTTCTTCTACCCTGGTGCCGGCTGTGTTTGTCGGTCGTCATTGATTGCAGAGAATCAAATACTTGTATTGAGAAAGAGTCATGTCGGTAAGTTGGAAATGGGTCTTGTTTTAACTCACTTATTCGCTTATCGATATGTTTTTCCTATTTTTGCTTATTTCTTGCTTTTTAGCTGTTTTTTCTCCATTTGGGTTTAAAGTGAAGTCGAGTTTCCTCAATTGTGCACAGTTTGCGAGTTAAATAGTGATCGTTGATATTCGTTTTGTGGAAATGTCAATGGTAATTGTAACTCGTGAGATCTCGTTAGTGATAGGGTAGTTTGACATGATCTATGTACTGGAAGGTGGTTTTTAAGCGTAATTTCTACTCCAAGCAGTGAGTGATTTTTTGGTACGTGTGTTATAGCGTTGCTTGTTTTCTTTAGAAACGGTGATATTGGTAGTGAGGCCCGATGGTCTAAAAGCTAAAGGCTGTTGCGACACTCACACTCATGTGAGGGTCATCCTAGAATAACTCCCGGAGTGTGTACTGCCATCGTTCCATTCTCCGATCATAATTAAAATCCCACGGAATACTTATCGAGCAAGTTATTTAATCAGTGGGCATTATTGATGCAAACAGTAATGCTTGTATACTTGGACAGCCTGTCCTCACTGGTTGTACGGGCGCCAGCATTATTTTATTTTTTCCGGAGTTTTGTTGCTTTAGCCATCGTCTTCCTCCGAAGTCCCTAGGTCGTCACCACCTCAGGCAGTCGCCGCTCTTGTGAATCAGAGGGAGATTTTCCACCATGTGACTAGTTCGATACCAAGACCGTGGTGGATCCTAGTATTGGTTTATTCTTAGCTAGGCTTCCTGTTGGAAATGCTGGAATCCTTTTCGTTTTAAATACGGTGGATTTGGTCTTGTCGTCGCAATGAACAGCGCAAGCAAAAAGCGTCCATCCTCACATTATTGCCCTTGTTCTTCGTTGGAATGCAGGCCAACTACAGCTTCTTCGGAAGCTAAAAATTGATCGAGAGTTGGAACATAGTGTTTCGCTACATTGCTTTCTTGCGGGACCTCAAAGGATCGTCTTCTGTAATGTGCAAAATATTTACGTCATGTTTGACTAGGATTCAACCTTAGGTAACTTCTTTAAAAGTAGCAGCCGACGATGAGAAGATGTTTGATCAGAATCCATTCCTACACCTTGAGACGGCTTTATGGTCATATATTGTTACTGGTGGTACGTTTCACATATTTCCTTGTTTATAAACATGTCTTGGTACATGAGTCTGTCTTTTTCTTTCATTAACTCATTATCCTCAAACAACAGCAGGAAGTTGATGCTCATGTTCCGCTTTCCGACAAGGTAACAGGTGGGCTAAGTTAGTCCAGATCTTTTCTCATGTTCTTGTCTTTTCATCTTTTCTCTATCTTTATCCATATTGAACTGTTTATACGTTAATTAGCTGAATCTTGCTTTACAAAGTCGTACTGTACTCCACATGCTGAACCGGGTTACCCCTAGGTGCGCATAACAACAGCATTCCATGTTGTTCTTCTGTTCACGATATCGTGAGTAGTCAATCCTTTGTATTCGATCGATTGTATCATCGATCATTTGGCCTTTCTATGACTTTTTCTTACTCCGATTTTTAAGTAGTACATGGCGCACCTTACTTAATGTACTGTTTTTGTTCATCTACATCTTCACAGGGCATTTTTACGATGGTGAGACGTTCGTCCACTCTTCGTTGTTACTGGTTCTCCGATTTTGAATGAAATGTGTTTTATATTTTGTTATCTGGAGTTTTATAAAACAGTACAAAAGGTATCGTGCGATATTCCTACCAACGGTTTACTGTCTCATCGTGGCTAAGAAGTGTTCTTGGGTGTCGGACTGCCATGTGCAGCGGGGGAACTCGTCTCTCTGACAGGGTTTTCCAAGAAGAAGTCTGGCGTTTCCGTTAATAAGCCTAGCTGAGAGTAAACCAATACCAAGATCGACCCTGGTATCAAAGTCGCATGGTGGCAAATCTCCCTTTGATCCACAAGGGCCGCGACTGCTTGTAATTGTGAAAACTTGGGGTAGACATTGGTCATGCTGATCTCGGGATTCCAGAGAACCACGATGGCTTAACAAGCAAATCTCCGAAAAGTGGTGATTATGCTGAGGCCCGCACAACCAGTGAGTACTGGCCATTCAAGTATCAGGTATCCAGTATTGATGGGTTAATATTCCAATGCCGAGGTTAATAGAAAGTCGATCTTGGGAACTCTAATAGCATTTCAAGCGGTAAATAGCTATCTATCTTCACATCAGTTAACAAACCACCGTCCTGGTGTCAAACTAGTCGCATGGTGGCAAATCTCCCTGTTATCTACAACGGCGACAACTGCCCCTCACCTCTCCCGTCACCTCCTCCTGGGTCAATGTGATAGTTCTTTTCGGCGGCCTGGTTCGTTGCCGCGGCTATCGTAACCCTTTGCTCGTGCTTTGGAGGGGAGCTCCGCTCCTTTGTGATCTAGCCAGCCCAGAATGGCTCTGAAAATTTCGCAGCCTCTTCGTGCCCGTCCTACTCAACGCTGCTGAATTGGGGCTCTTTCGGGGTTAGGGAATGAGGCACGCTTGTTTTAACTTTTATTTTATTTTTTCTTATTTTAGCCTTTTGATACCCACGTGTAGCCTGCTAAGCTCTAAACGTGGGAGCTATGTGTGGCATTCAAATATCAAGTATCAAGTAAATACGATATTATTTCGGTTTCGGCCATGAATCCTCCATGTTTTTTCAGAACTGGTTTATCTCTCATGTACTAGTTTTATGGAAAGAAGTCGTACTGCGCTGCATGGTTTTTCATTTGGTTGTATCATGTCGATATCGTGGAACAGCTCTTCCACAATGTAAGTTTTTCAATGGTTTTATAGTTGTTTTGAAAAACCACAAGTTATGGTGAAGAGTGTTTTCATCAAATGAAAAAGTTACGTCTCTGTTTTTAAAATGCCACTACAGACAACCTCTGTTATTACGTATGTAGTGCTGCAGTTCACCACTGGAACATGATGACAATCCCGTGCGCACTTGTCGCTTTTCGTTGAATATGCGTATGTTAATTTAAAAGCTATTTGTGTTGTTCTTCCACTTCATTCTGTGACGCTTTGCTATGTGCGTGTGTAGCGCATTGGTCGGAGGCGCCCTGCAATACACATAGGATTGATTCGCGCGCCCAAGGCTCACAAAACGTTCCATCCCTCCGGGTTTGGCAAATTGGTGCCAGACTTTTCTGGGACTATGACATCACTTGCTGGATACATTGATAGACCACCGCGAGCCATTGTAAATGCAGGATGTGCATTTTTTTTACCTCCAACGATGCTTAATGAAGTCGAATGCATTACGCATCCCTCACGGATTGAACAACGCCGGGAGCTTTATCCTTTCTTCTTTAATAAGCAGATAAAAAGTGAACTTCAATACATTTTTCTTGTTCGTTCTTTCGTCTTGCTTGTCGTTGGTTTTAGTTTTTTTTTTTTTCAAGAATTCAGTTTTTTTATTCGTGCTAGTCATTTGATTTTCCCTAAGCCACACTTGTAGAGCAACACTTTTCAACTGCTATGCTTTGTTACGTAGTTAGCAGTTTGTTAGAGCAACCACTACAATAATTTGAAAAAATTAAGTCAAACTTTGGTTCTAAATGTGACAGCTATGCCTCGAAGAATGTATTGTTTAAAGCTTGAAGAAATCAGTGACGTGTTTTCAGAGAAAATTCGTGAGATTTCTATTTTCGCCCTTGAGAGCGTTCCTGATGTAAGGAAACGCGTTGAAATTTAAAGTTTCGATGACTCTCCTAGAGATAGCTTAAGACTAGTAAATGTAGGATAAAGCTCTCGGCGAAACATTATTGATCAATAGCTAAGGGATGCACTATGCATTCGACTTTATCTAGCATCGTTGGAGGTGGTTGAATGCATGCATGGCCTTTACAATGGCTTGCGGTGGCCACCGATGTGTCGGCCCAGTGCTGCTATCCTTCTAGACAAGTCTGGTGCCAATTCGCCGATCCCCGAATGATGGAGGGTGCGGTGGGCTTTGGGCGCTGAAATCACTCCTATGTATACTGCAAGGCGCCTCACACCGTTGCGTTAAACGCGTCTCGCAGCCTTAAATTAAGTGATATTACTGTCCTAATTTCGCTAATATTGTGCTGCAGAGTGTGATCATGCACTAAAATTTTTAGGCCCCGAAAAAGATGAGTCAATGGTTCTTTCTCACTTACGTTGCTTATGGTAGGATGGATACAGTCTCATGGCTCGGTTTTTCTGCCACTTTGTTTGCGACATGATGCATGTCGTTTTTCGCAGCTGTTTTATTAGATCGCCATAGATACTCGGATACTTGGATGGCCTATCTTCACTGGATGTGCGGGCTCTAGCATTATTTTCCTTGTGTGGAGTTTTTCTGGTTTAGCGATTATTTTTCCGTGGAATCCCGAGTTCAGCCTGGCCATAGTCTGCTCCAGGTCGTCATTACCGTAGGCAGACGCGGCCCTTTGTTGAATCATCAGTTATTAGAAATGACTGAATGTGAACAATGATCCTCTCTTACTTTCGATTCCATTTATTGAATTTGATTTTTATCGATAACTACTGTTTTATAGCGATACCTGATTGATCTCAATGCGTACTCCTACTGGAGCTTAGTAGCACCAATTGCTTATGAGAGGGAATAGCGCTGCTTAGCGTTGTGCATTTATATCGGGAGTTCACCTGCTTGCTGTGCGCTTTAAAGATGAGGAGTTTTCATCAGTGAAGGTATTTCTGCTGCTTTTTTGTATTTTTAATCTAACATAAATCATGTTTTAGTATTCTTTGTAGAATTCTGTTGCTGATATAAGCTCTATCACTTGGTTTATATCCAGTATCGGTGGCTCATAAGAAATGTTCTATACTTCCGCCTTTGAGATGCTATAGTTTCCCTTTCTGTTTTCAACACGATCATGACTGAATGCATCATATGCGTTTGAAGCGATGCGAAAATATTGCACGATTTCAATTTTATACTGAAATATCTCAGATCGATGGTTAATTAAGTCGAATGCATGATGTATCCCTCATGGATATGGTGAGCACCTGTAGGCGCCCTGAAATGGTGAGCTGAAGATTCTATTGAAGAGCAGACACGATCAACTTCGAATATGTTAACCTATAACGCCTGGTATGAGCGCTATAGTGTCCATTCATCTCGGGCGAAATGGACGATAAGAACACTTTGACATGCGTTTTCAGTTTAATGGGTTCCAGATTTTTTCATCCGCCACTGTATACATTCACTTGATATCTAGGCCAATGGCTATCGCAATAGGAAAGATAAGGCACTTTCACACTTGCTAACTTGCAAAAAAACACCGTTTCGGTCAAGCTTATTTTTCAGCGATGAAAAAAACTATCGATAAAGCTCTTGGTTTGGATCAATCCGTGAGGGATGCATCATGCATTCGACTTAATCAAGCATTGTTGAAAGTGATTAAATGCATATCTGACCTTTGCACTGACTCGCGATGGTCTACCGCTGGATCGAATCAGTCTTGCTATCATCCCAGACAAGTCTGGTAGCAATTTGCCGATCTCGGAGAGAAGGAAGGCCTGGTGAGTCTTCTGCGCGGAAATCGATCTCATGTGTATTGCTGAAGGCGTCCGAGTACTGCGGTAAGCGCCCCCTTAGCTCTAAATTAGATTATGCTGTTGTTTTAGTTTTGCTAATGTTCTGTAGAATATAGTTTTTATATCTTTAAGCTCAAAAAAATTGAGTCGTTGGTTTTTTCTCACCTACCTTGTCAGTGGTAGAAACAGATACAGTCGCGACGTCTTGTTTTCATCCCAGTTTGCTTGCGAAATGATGCATCTCATGTTTCTCAGACGTTTTGTTAGGTCACTAGGGTTAGGATTTGACTGAATGTGGGCAAAGGTTATCCATTATTTTTGGATTCCATTCATTGAGTTTGATTTTGGTCGATAATGATTCTGTTTTGTAGGGAGTCTTGTTTGGTTTCAGTGCCTATCACTATAAGCGCTTCGTAGCACCATTTGCTCATGACGGAACCGTTCTGTTCAACAGTGTGCACTTATATCGGAGTTCACCTTATTCCGTACCTTTGAAGATGAGAACTCTTCATTAGTGAAGGCATTTCTCCCTTTTCGTGTTTTTAGGTTAAAACAGATTATGTTTTACTATTCTATATGGGATTGTATTCTTGATGTATGCTTTATGACTCGGCTTATATTCAATGCCGGTGATGCCGAACAAATGTCCTACCCTTCCGTAACACACATGGCTTAATGAATCATATGTGGTTCATGCGATACAAAAGCATTTCCCGCTTTTAATTTTATAGCAAAATATCTCAGTTCGTGGTTAACTCTGTTACCTAAAACAGTAGTCAGTGGAATGCCAATCAGGTACACCCTCCCTTGTGTTATCCTGATGAAATCGCGATTCTCTAGAGCGCATAAAATATATTTCCATGCTGTTCTTTGTTGAAGTTCGTATTTCAAACACCAAAGCGAGTGAACAAACGGGAGTTTGAGATTTGAACAGAACTCGGAATTTTAGATGGGCTTCGAATTTGCGATTGCCTTAAACTGACTAAGAACAAGGCAAAGCAAAGACATTGGTTGTGTACCACGTTGGTTATATTGGATATCACGTGAGCCCCTGGTTAGGTGGAGGCGCAAAGCCGAAATGTAGTCCTCGTATCTCAGCATTCTTCCGATTCTATTTCACATAATACCGTCTTATGAAAAACGGATAAACAGTGTTTAAAAAGTTAAACGGAATTCCGTCAAAAAAACGCGATGGTGTTCCTCACTGAATCGTTCGTCGTCGCAATTGCCACATTTGGTTTGCAAACCTAAATAGGCTTTGCGATGGCTACCTGTACAGTTATTACTCTTGAGCAGAGTATGCATATGCCAGCGATTTTGTCAGCCCCTCATTTGCTATAAAGATTGGACGATTATCAACATTTATCGAAAAATTGAAGTCATGAGTGCGTTCAGTTTTTGTTTAAATCAAAGTGCATGTAATGAGTATTACCAGTCACTTTTATTTGGTTTTTGTTGACTGCTTTACTTACATATTTTTTTAACATGTGTCCCCGGTTCAAGAAATGTTTCCAATACTCTTTCTAGTCTTCCAAATCAGGTGTATTTTTATGGGAGCACATACTTGGATACTTGGCCGACCCATTCTCACAGGTTGTGCGGACCACAGCATAATCTCTATTTTTTTCGTACTTCTACTGGTTTAGCTATTGTGTTTCGCTGGAGTTCCGAGGTAAGCCAGGTCGAAGACCCCAGGTCGTCGCCACCACAGGCAGATACCACCATTGTGGATGAGAGGGACTTTTGTCACTATGCTACTAGCTCCATACCTGGACGATGACGGGTCCTGATATTGCTCTACTCTTAACTGGCTTGTGGAAACACCAAATTCTTTTTTCGCTTGGGAGACCCTGCTGGATTGATGAATTACTGCGCTGTACATCGCAGCCTGATACCCAAGAACACCTCTCAGCAACGATAAGGTGGTAAACTGTTGGGAGCCTAACTCCATTTACCCGTTAAATTCTTTATTTTACTAAGATATTGAACATGGTCGATATCATCTTGTCGTTGCATCGAACAGCGCAAAAATAAACGTCCATCCTCAGTGCAATGACTCCCTTCTTCGTTGGAATGCTTTTCAGCTACAACTTGTTCGAAAATGGAAAACGGATCGGGAGGTGGAACATAGTGTTCCGTTACATTCCTTTCTTACAGGACCTCAAAGGATCGTCTTCTGGAATGTGCAGTGTTTACAACGTATTTGACTAGGATTCAAGTCTAGATAACATGTTTGAAAGTAGCAGCCGATGATGAGAAGATGTTTCATCAGAATCCGGAGATGACTTCTCGGCTACATCTTGTTGCTGTTGGTACGTTTCACATGTTTTCTTGTATGTAAACATATCTTAGCTTATGAGTCTGTCTTTTTCTTTCATTAACTCATTATCCTCAAACAACAGCAGGAAGTTGATGCTCATGTTCCGCTTTCCGACAAGGTAACAGGTGGGCTAAGTTAGTCCAGATCTTTTCTCATGTTCTTGTCTTTTCATCTTTTCTCTATCTTTATCCATATTGAACTGTTTATACGTTAATTAGCTGAATCTTGCTTTACAAAGTCGTACTGTACTCCACATGCTGAACCGGGTTACCCCTAGGTGCGCATAACAACAGCATTCCATGTTGTTCTTCTGTTCACGATATCGTGAGTAGTCAATCCTTTGTATTCGATCGATTGTATCATCGATCATTTGCCTTTCTATGACTTTTTCTTGCTTCGATTTTCAAAGTAGTACATGGCGCACCTTACTTAAGGTACTGTTTTTGTTCATCTACATCTTCACAGGGCATTTTTACGATGGTGAGACGTTCGTCCACTTTTCGTTGTTATTGGTTCTCCGACTTGGCATGAAATATTTTTTTATCTAATTCTGCAGAGGTTTAGAAAACAGTATGGTACGTACAGATCTGATATTATTTCGGTTCTAATCACGAATTACGAATCCTCCAGATCTTTTCAAAACTGCTTTATATCTCCGAATTTCGGAAAACTCTACATGTACCGCACTGGAATGGACTTATCTCACAAAATAGCACGAAAAGCGGCCTTAAAACAACATCGTTCGGGTAAAACAATAGGAAAGGTAAGTACGGCTCGGCTTGAAACGCCACTAAGCACTTTGAATAAGATACAGTCCACTAACTGAAGTTGGTTCTAATAGTCGCTTAGTTCAAAATTCCGGACATTTCAGGAAGGTTAAAGAGAACAAAGTTATAGAAATCTGGCTTTATGCTAATCGTCCTATTATCAGTGAACTACGAAAGATGCAGGACAGTTTGAATTCCTTTCCATTCCTTGAACGTAGTAGAATAACCCTGCCTTTAACACTTCTTGAAACCGACTTCCTTTCCACCTCTCTACAAATAGGAAATAGCTTACGAAATCATTCAACAAAGACGATGTTGTTGAAACCTTCAGTTCTGCTGACGTCTTTACGTCTTCGTCTTCTTCGGAACCGGATTGATTGGAGTCGATTTGTCTTCAGTGTCTATCTGACTGCTATCATAACCGTAGTAAGGACTATTTGTGTGCTGAAGAGAAGTACAGTTGGTAAAAGTGTTTGGTTCTGCTTCATATCAGCTTGAGAATGCTGTCACTATCTGCCCCAGCACCACTGCTTTCTTCATTCGAAAAGTTACGAGTCTCGCGCGGTGGTCCGCTTTTACGACATTTAAAAATATCATGTACATGTTTTTCTTGTTTGAACATTTGATTCGTTAAGGGAGTTCTTAATTAAATCCAAGCCAACTGTACATATACATGTGTACGTGTATATACGATTGTATATGCACCGTGTAACTATATGCATATATATGAGTGCGTTATGTGTATGCATGGAGATATGTATGTACACGCCTATACATAAATGTTTTCTTTATTAATCTGTTCGTGCAACTGTCATCTACGGCCTTTTATCTGCTGTCTTCAACTTTTCTTATGGAGGTTCTCATCCAAGTGTCATTTCAGGTTTATCCAGATTGCAAAATAGATGCATTGCATACATTGAAGATGGAAACTTTAAAATCATATCGATGAAGACATGTGGTCGGTTCGTTTACGAGATTCGCAGCGTTGATTGGTCTAAATTGTTCTGGTATGAACGTTCAGAGTTCGTAAATTTTACCCCTGCTCGGTTTATTGGATCTTGTCCAGTTGATGTGGAACTTTTCTTGCCGTTTAACTCTTAAGTCGGGTTGCAGGTAAATCAATTTTAATGGACGGAATTAGTTTTGTGCAGGTTGGAAAAACCAAGAAGTTGCGCGTTAGAAAATTAGGAGTAAGTTTCACCTATTAAGTGGCCGGATTCAACTGACAAATTTTATCGCCTACCTTATACCATGTGTTGTTCACTTGAGCTTCTAATGCTTACGTCTAGGATCTCATCCACGCAGCGCCCGTAGGCAAGCCGGTGCCGGGTCGTTCTTCTGTAACAATCAATTGCAAGAAAGCTGATGGACGTCAGAGAAGATTCACTCGTTCAGCAACTAATTCCAGTTCTGAGTTCCGCATCGATGGACAGGTTGTCCTTACTTTGATTTATTCAGTTTTCTTCGATGTTTAACCAAGTTGTTTTTTCATCGCAGTTCTTGGGCTTATATATGCATTTGAGAAATGTGGAGTCGATCACTGCGTCCATGGCCCACCAAGCCTTCCATCTCTACGTGGTTAGCAGATTAGTACCAGACTCGTATAGGAAGACAGCAGCACTGGGTCGATACATCGGTAGGCCACCGCGAGTCATTGTAAGGGCCAGATTTGCGTTCCATCACCTCTAAACCATGTTTAATGAAGTTAAATGCATGGAGCATCCCTGATGGATTGATGAACGCCAAAAGCTTTATCCTTTTATTCTCTATGTGCATTTCAACAGGCGCGTGTGGCCCAGTGGTCCTTGGTGGCGTGCAATGCGCATGGGATAGATTCCGATACGAGATGAGGGATCAATAAACGCTGAGAGCTTTATCCTTTATTTATCTTTACATGCATTCCGCTTTTCATCTATGTGCTTTCGAATTTCTTTCATGACATTTAACGAAAGTGGTTGTCTCGTGATTCCCACTCGGTTTTTTGCAGGTGTGGTTCTGATTTTCTACAACATGAGTTTTTTTTTGGTGCGGGTTTTTATGTACGTTAACATTTACGTTCTTCTGCTTTGTAGTGACTATTATCGATTGTTTCTGTGTAAATTCCAGGTCATTTCTCTGCAGCAATGCAATCCTGAGATGGAGAATTTTCAAATTCTGGTCAGGGCAAGTACACGCCGGTGTTTCCTTCAGATCATTCCTTCGATATACGCTTTATTTCTTGGAGCGTACTTTCTGTGTTCTGACGAATTGAAATTGCACGGTCAAATAGAATCTATTGCTATGAAGAGCCTTAAGGAACGTACAGCTCTAATCGAAGAAATCGCGAGGTGAGCAACGTTCATTAGTTGTCTCTCCAATGGCATCTCAGTTTCTTTGATTAACTCGCGTGAATTACTACTGAACTAAAAGGTGAACCTGAGAATATCTTGCAAGGATGTAGGCATTTGGTGTCTGGCTACAGTAGAATGTTGTTAGGTCCTGTGAACTTCAAGAAGAATATGACTGGCTGAAAGCAATATTGCGAAAAGCGGAAAACGATGTGTCCCACAAAAGATGAACAAGCAACGAAGTATAGCCACGGAGAAGCGAGAATTCAGGTTGGAACGGGATAGGGCTGAGAAAGATCAACAAATGAAAGATGACTTGGTGAGTATTCGCTGAAAATAACTGGAATGGAATCTCGAAAGTATCGACTTATAAACTGTTTTCCTCTGTGTATGCCTTGTTTTAAAGTTATAAAAAAATAGCTGTATGACTAGCTGCAAATCAGTTCTTTTTATAATGACACTGAAGAATTAGTGAGTAGCAGGAACCGTTGAAGAGAGCGCAGTGGGATGATCTTCGATTGGCGAGGGAAGTTGCTTTTTAAAGAACACCTTATGCTTACATTTGTCATCGTTTCTTCGACATTTTAGCGATTTCCACACTTTCCGTGCAGTAATGTGATGTTTGTTTTGAGAATTCTGCTGTTCTTTCCTTCAGCATGAGTACTATAAGTTATTGTGTAGAATTTGTAAAAATTGTAAAATTTCGGATCAGCGCCCACTATGTATTCAAGTGAAGCAGGAAGCACTTCATATGGAAACCAAGCTGGAAAATGGTAATAATGTGTTGAATGATGCACAGAAACTCGCTGAGAAAGCTGAACAACAGGCGGAGATGCTTGAGAAAGCCGCATGGTTTGTTTTGCGGTTATTTTTATCAGTTGTGACCTTACTAATTTTTGCCTTGAGATGGAAAGAAATACCTGTCTTTGTCGTCCTTTCTGCCACACAGTGCTTGCGCTTTGAGGTACAAAATGCTAGCTGTGGTTTCACGTTTTTTCAAAAGCTTTTTTTCTATACCCACACAATTTTTTAATAACACTACTGATTTCTTCTGTTCGAGAAGATTAATTAGCTCTTATTGCCTAGGTTTCAGCACGATTTTTATTTTTTCTCTTATTGTTTAGCTTTTATACATTACTCGTGTTACAAGTTTGCTTGTATTCTAACCATTTCTAACATATGTAAGATTTCATGTGATGCATTGACAGTTTGTAGAACTTCTACAGAAACTGGTCCAAATCATCTGCAAATGAGCGTTTCAAAAGTAGTTGAATTGTGATGCTTGATCGTTTAGGATTGCTCCCTCAGGTGGTTGTTCAATCAGTGCAATGATGAATGGATAGACAAATACTCAGTGTCTTCTACATGTGGTAAATTCTTAGTAGTGCAGGACTCAACTCATCTCCTATTCAGTTTTTCCTCGCTTTTTCGGTGACCATGGTACTGCTCTGTTTCGAACATGGTGATCTATGTGAGGAATATTGTGTGATCCATAAGTCGCTTCCATCTGCGAATACGGATCGATGAGCTAAGAATACGTCTGTCCAAAGTTTGGGTCGCTCAACGGAGCGCTTACATTTTCTTGTAGTCCACTTCATTGTTCTTTTCGTCCATATTTCATCTGTTATTATCGGTCCAATACACCTCTCTTTGCCGTTGAATGTATTCTTTTAGATGTTCTAGATGCGGGGGAGGGACTCCAAAGTTCTGAGGAACGCATTTTGGCTAGACGTCGTGAGTCATGGTTAACCTTAACGCGATTAAGGCCCAGTGTTGGTCATGTTTCAGAACTCCTAGGGTAGTTGAAATAGGAGCCCATGTCTTCGCTTCGTAAGAGAGTGCTGGGAAGACGGCTGAATAAGTTGAACGGGACTGTCGGATTTCTTATTTGTTCATTGGCTACGAAAGACACTAATACAGCCCATTCTGTTCTCCTTATTTTATGTAATTTCTCCTTCATATTCTCATGATCGAATATACCAGACTGAATACAAGTTTGTCTCATAATGGTCTAAGCAACCTGCTCGCAAAGGAGAAAAACTCTATTGCCTTTGAATCGCTTTTTTTAAAGCCTTCAATAAACTGTAAAGTTTCTAAGGTGGTGCACATTGACAGACATTCATAGTCTGTAATTCTCCAAACCTCATCAACTTCAGGGAATATTCTTATGGGAAACAGTTTTCCGTTCAAGTGGCGTCAAAACTCATCATAGAAGCCACCAAATGTGAATATGGTTGAGATGAGACATAAAGTTGACTTTTGAAATTGGGGTGAAAGCCTTTGCACACGATGAACATCACAGGGTTTTCTTTGCTACGTGCCTAGTTATGTCCGGTAGCCATTGTTTGGTAAATTAGATGACGGCAACGTTACCTTTATGGAATTAGTTTCGTAAAACATGCAAAGCTCATTGTCGTAGTCAGCAATTAATGTCGGATATTGAAGCATTAATACAGTCTGCTTTCACAACTGAAGGCAATTTAGTCCACCATTTATGAAAGTAGCTAATTATGCAAACTTAGTATTAGTATTTATTTATATGATCTTATAAACTGATCTTCTTAAGCTGACGCGAGGTTGGTACAGATCTTCGTTGTCGTTGTCGTTGTCGTTGTTTGTTTTAGTATTAGTGTTGAGGTCCATATTTATTATTTGTGAATAAGGGAGCTGGAAAGGAAAAAGGCTGAGCAAGAGATTGAGCTGGAGTCGCAAACCGGAGAACAGGATCTGCATATTAACGAGCAACGGGCGAGCACACTTAATTATTCTCCCAGTTTAAAGAGCAACACCTTGGGACCGTTTCGTAAAGCTTTTCTTGGAGTTTTTTTCTTGTACTGCAATACGCTATCAGCTTTTCGCGGAAATTTCTACATAAACGAGAACATTTCACTGAAACGTGAAGCTGGGAAAAGCTCTGGATGATGGACATCTTGTTAAACGCCTTGGAATGAGAATATGAAATCCGATCGAAGGTAATCTTAGTGGGTCTGTGTGTGTGATGTAGCCTGCTGAGTCTGTTTTCGCTGATATAAAAAAATGTACATAAGTATACCGATGTACATTGTCGGGATAGACGATATTTCAGTGTTCTGTTGTAAACAATGTAGCCTTCTTCTGAAACTCAATTGCATGTTTCAGTTGTAAAGTGAATGAAGAGCGTTTCAGGAAGGCGTGGCAAGAAAAGATAAAAAAAATAAAAAGCAGAAAACTGAGCTAATCAAAAGCAGGTAATGCTTTCTTGTATGCAAGAAAGTTATTGCTAAGAAGACATATCGTTTTCTTTCTTCTTCCTTATTGTGTAGATGGAATATCTTGCTGAACACACTAAGCAATAAAAGGTGGTATTTTATGGTGAGAAAGCGAACCTATTAGCAATGCAGAAGTAAGTCAGAGAAAGCAAGGAGAAGCTGGAGAAAGTTTTTACCATCTTGAAGAGAACTTTTCAGTTTTTTTCATATTTTCTGGGTAGTGATTTTTAGATACCCGTTGAGCTAAGTAGGGTTAACAAGTGACTTTCGGATGCATCATGTGATTCAGCAGAATCTAAAAAAGTGTGACAACGCAACGAAGTCATTGAGAGCCTTAGAATAGTATTCCCAGATAAAGTAAGGATTTGCATTGTCATCTGTACTCACACAAAATTTAGAGTTATTTGTTTCCTTCTAAAACGGATTATTTAATGGTGTGGTTTTCTTAGTGTTGATTCTAATCCTTTTTTAAATATTTAGTAATTTTGCGGTTACGAACTGTTATGTTTTCCCTACCCTTGTTTTGCATCTTTCAAAAATATTACTTTGATACAGATCTAATTACCTCGTTTTTGCTACACTTTTGGTGGTGATGCAAATTACGGCTGACTGGATAGCTGTGTTTAAGCCGTTGGCTTCCACTTTGCTGGAATTTCCGCCCATGTTGTTTTACATTAAGAGCCTTGTGGTTGAACATATTTGTGACAAATAAGCAGTTTTACTTTGCGTACGAAAACGCTTTGTTGCAGGAGATAATGGGACATCCACAACTTTGCATTCGCCTGCTCAGTTAACCATTTGTAAAGTATCTTGCAGCTTTAGCATTCGTTCCAGAACAGCAAAAATTTCAAACCAGAGTACAACAGAAATGCTGGGTTGAGTCATGCTCATGCTACTTTACTCCTATATTGTTGTGTTTAAGATTTATGGTCGGCTCACTGATCGCTGCCATCCAAGCCATGAGCGATTTACATTCGCTGTTGCTAAAGTGTTGTAAAAACACGTAATGAATATTGTTTGTGACTCGGAGGACACCGCAAGGGATGCTAGTATGCACCTGAAGGTGATGTTGTTTGTCGTCTGATCTTTTCTCAAGTATAAGTGCTATTTACTATGTTGTTGTCGTGCTTAGCTAATTAGTTGCTGTCTTATGTATGTCTTCATATAAATTTTTGATCTTTAAAATCATTATCATTGTTGCACAGAAGCAACGCTATCCTCCAGAAACTTGTCTTCCCCACATTGGCCTTTCGTATATCCTGTTAGTGGAAAACTACGAGAATTGACATACACGGAAGGGGTGAAACACGTCCATGACGTTGTTCAAGTCGGTTATCTTTATCTTTGTTTTTGTGAGTAGGATTAGTTGTTCCAATTACTTGTATAGTGTAACCACCCAGCTGGAAGGAAAGATTTGCAATTTGCGAGTGGTAATGCTCTTGTATGTGGAACCGGGGAGGATGCAAAAGCACTTGCGTACGGAATTAGCGGAGGCGACCTGTTGTCCTTTACTAAGCGAAAATTCCTAAGTAATTTGCATAAAATCTGAGATGAACGACGAATTGCGTGAACGTCATGCACAGCATTCTGGAAGAACGCAACACATTACATAGAAGTCAGAGGAATGAACTGTATGTCGAAGTACAGAGGTGGCGTTGTCGTGATTTTTTTTTAGGACAGAAGAAAAGATCGATCAACGCTTGTTCAGGAGTTTTGCTGAAATGTTTCTCTTCCGAACCAATGGTCAGTTCCGGGCGCAACCGCATGTGTGTAGGATCTCGCTTCCGAAACATGCGGCTCGAGAAGACTATGTGTGAAACTGACGCTTTTAATAAGCTCGTATTGGAACTTGGATCGCTTGAATCCGAGCTCAGTGTGATTGCTGCAAATATTTTATGATCGCTAGGTTTGTTTCCAGTTTTCTGAGTAGCTAACTGCACAGTCCAACCCGAATTCAGCCAAAAATCGAAGAAATAGAAGAACGTATGGTAAAACAAGAGAGGGAGATAGGAAAACTGGAAGATAAGAGTCATGCAATTGCTGATGACGTAAGTGTTTTGTTCATGAGCGTTTATTCTGTATTCAATAGAACATTTTTTGAGCGCTTTATCGGTTTAGGTCTTTGCCAGTTTCTTCTTCAAAATTGGGGTCAAAAATATTCAAGAATATGAGGAACACGAAATTAGGTGAACTAATTTTTGCATTCTTTATTGACACTTTGATTTTCGGATTTGTTCAAACTTCATTAGGGAAGAACTGGCGGAATGCGAGAATTTGACAACGAGTTGACCAAATTCGTGGCGAAACTGGGTACCTGCGTTTCGAGAACAGGAACAAGAAGGCGGAGCAAGAAGTTAGATAAGTTGTGACAGCTACATTAAGATTTCTTTGTGCCATGCTTTTATTACCGCTGTGGCTTCCGAGTACTCATTTATAGCAGCAAGTCGTGTAGAATTACAGACGAAGAAACTCGATGAAAATGGTCATTTATTAATTGGTGTGCAGGTAGTCCACTGTGATTCTGCGTTGTGCCTGAAGAATATCGATTTTGATTTCTTTTGGCAAACCATAAAAGGCGACTTTCGACTTTTCAATTAAAACATCTCAGTGCACATCTTGTTTTTTGCTTAATATTTACGGCTATTTCTCAACGTAAGTTGAATTGATGGTAGTTGCCCCGCTTCAAGGTGAAATGTAGAGGAGAGCAATTACAGCGTTTTCTTTGTAAATACGACTGAGTGTTAATTTGCTGATCAGTTCGATTTGAATGTGCCGTAAATCAGTATTGATTTTCACAGAGGAATCTATTTTAGTTATTACCCGTGTAGTGGGCTTATAATATTTACCATGTGTTAAGTTGAACACTCGCAACCGTTAGCTATTAGACGCGAGCCATTGCATGCTTTATATTTGGAGAGAAACAAGGCACTATGTTTTTTTCCCAATGTTAAATGAAACTTATCAGTATATTTATCGGAGTTTGAGGATTCCTTCGAAGTCTAATTCTGTATAAAGAAGACCGCTGCCAGGAGGAAAGTGAAAAAAAGTTTTATCAATCGTTCAGTCGTAGCACTCTCATCTTTGAGGTAACTTCCCGTTTCTTAACTATGAGAAATTAGGCTTATATATGATCGTCGATTGGTGTTTAATAAAAAACTAAAGACTCCGTTTTTACAGGTTCTTATTCGACGGTCATCGAATCTACGACGACTGTACGGCAAACACGCTACACATGGGAGATGATATCATTGAGGTAACCTCACCATACAGAGTAGTTTTTCTCGACATAGAAACCGACTTTACTATTTCGTCGTTAGATGCACGATAGAAAGTGTTTGTTTAATTTTTTTACATGACACGTTATCACGTGTACTGTGCGGGTCCTAGCACTTCTTACATTGATTCGTTTTCCTCCCATTCATCCTTAACAATGGTCCTCGAACATTTCATCTGTTGTTTCAGCTTCTGCTTGAAGGTTTTATTTTCTCTATGAATGTTGGGGAATGCTGGTCGAGTCAGATCTTCTTGCAATCTTGGTTATAACCAAGCTAAGACGTTTCCACGTAGATTAAAGGACAGCGGTGAGGCGGCGATCGAACTAGCGCCTTCGCTTCCTGGTCGACGGTATCACTAACCACTGCGTTATCCTTGTCTCAGCCTATTTTTCCGGGTGCAGTAGCAAACTTCGAACATATTGGCGTCTGCCAAACGCATTCTGAATTTCTAAAACATGCGCCAATGCAGATGGCTGACGTTAGCGACGAACACGTATGCCTATCGTTTGAGTGTTCCAGGAGGAAGGTTGCATTCTCTTTGAGTTCACTCTACTGTTTTTTCTATTTGCCATATATTATTTTTATTGTGTGATTGGCCAATCTGTGTTTCCCTATCGTTGCGTAATCTTCTGATCTCCGAAGATGGGACAGGTTTTTTAAGGTATGAGCTGCTCATTGACCATCGCCGCTGCTCCTGCCACAGTTTTAGAAAATATGATGATGTAGTCCGCACGATCGAGAATTGATGGGAATTTTCTATCAATGCATATTCTGTTATACCTTTTTATTTTCTGCCTACTATAATTTCGCGGCAGGGTACCAAGCGAAATACAACCACAACGTTGCTGTTTTCGTTTCAATCGATTGACTTCATTATCCACTGCAGTGCGGCAGTAAAAAGCTTTCGTTATGTTTCGTCCTCTCCCCACATCGAGCCACTTCTGTTCTGGTCATGGTGAGAGGCGATGGGAAAGCTGTATACTTGGGCTGGAGTTCCGACAGCAGTCAGATAGTGTTCGTACATAGGACGGTTCCACTCCTTACTGACGAGCTCTAATTGGATTGCATTTTTTTGGACGTTGTTAAACGCTTTCTCGTAGTCGATACAGGTTCGGGCAAGGCCTAGGCGTTACTCCTGACAACCTTGTATGGCCTGTGACACGATTCCTGTTAGGTCTATGGAGCGGAATCCCATTAGGAATCGTGCTTGATAAACTGGTTGTCCGTAATCCGATGTTACGATATGCGTGAGATCTCAGGGTTCGAGACGGGAGTAGCAGAGCAGAAAATGCTATTGAAAACTTTTTTGTTATTATTTCCATATCTGGCGAGACGTAATGACAGTACCAACTTGCTTCATCAGAGTGGATGACGTAGCACTATGGTCGCAAAGGATTCCGAAGGCCCTTATACCGTTTTTGAGCTGCTTCCAATAATCTTTCTGTGCATACCAATTTGAATCCGCTTGCAAAGACCTTTCTTTCTGCATAAACTTTGTACAACTGTCATTTATTCATGTTAGTTGCGCTGCAGTAGGATCAATCATCAGTGTTCTTTTTCTCTATCTACTTAGTAGTAATGGAGATGCGATCCGATTTTCTTGATTGAGGAAATGAAACGAATTTGAAACAGCTGTCAAGTTTTCGACAAGCACGGTGTTGTTTTCAGTCGGGTTTTCATCTAGCTGCCTGTCATATGAGTACAGGATTATATTGTCAATATCTTCACCGTACGTGACTTGTTTTGTATTTCTTTAACGATGACAGGAGTTCTTTTATAGCTTGGGGGGGGGGGGGGGGNGTGGGGGGGGGGGGGGGGAAATCGAATCTTCACACTGAGAAGGTGATAAATAGATCTAGTAAGGAATCCAGCTACCAATGAAATATCGAAGAAGTATCATCTGTTGCTTGTGAAACTATGAGAGCTCTCTGCGTGAGTCGTGCCGTTAGAACACCTTCATGCCTATCGGCGATTTTTATATTGAAATATGAATTCCCAAACTTGACACAATTGATGATATTGACTGGCAGAGTTTAGACACGAAGAATGATGAAGGACGATGATCGGATTTCGTATGAATCAGGTGTACTCAAAGAATGCAGGTAATGTCCGAAACAGGTGGAAGACGAAGACAATACCCGACATTTCGTAATGACAATTTTTGTCCACGAAAGGCGCAACAAGGGTTCCGTCATCTAATTGGCTTATGTCGGTTTTCCCTCTTTTCGTCTCTTCTAGGGCAATCCCATGGAATTCGAGGGTGGTGATGATACCTGGTATTAGTTCACTCTTAGGCAGAACTATAAATGAAGGCGTCAGACCCCCAGCATTCTTGACCCTGCAATCGTATGAACGGTTTACTGTGCATCACATTCCGACACCCAGGAACGCACGCCAGCTGCGATGAGGCGATGAAACTTTACAAGGCCAACTAAACTGGCGTTTGGATTCCACGAAATTATATTCATTTTGTTGAACTTTTTATTTACTGCTTTTTACTAGTTTTCACAACAGGGTTTTATTTGTGAAACGACTACAGTGATGGTGAGATATTTGCAAAACTTTGGATCTCAGGTGGTTGCTGATGGCGCTGATCGATAAAACTAGCTAAGGGACAGGCGAAACGATGGACCTGCATAGCGTGGTGGTGAACGCGTTACTACCCGAAAAAGACAATAGCGCCTTCGTACTCCACCTTAGACACCTGTGTGGTCCAGAGCTTTGCAAATATCTGAGCAATGGTGTGGTTATATTGATCTTGTTTGTCATTATCCCTCAAGCTTATAGTTAAATAAAAAAGGACGAAGCTGTTGGCGTTGGTCAATCTCTGAGGGATGCGCCATGCATTCGACTTTACCAAGTATTGTTGGAGGTGATTGAATGCATAGCTGACCTTTACAATGACTCGCGGTGACCTACCGATGTATTGAGCCAGTGCTGCTATCCTCGCAGACAAGTCTGGTACCAATTTGCCGAGCCCAGAGGGATGGAAGGCTTGGTGGGCCAAGGCGCGGCAATCGATTCCACGTGTGTGTCGCAGTGGCACCTCCAACCACTGTGCCACACGCGCTCTTATACTTATGGTTAAGTTGAGAGTTATAAATTTTTTGGCGTCGGTTAATCGCTGATGAATGCTCATTCATTCCGCATTATTGAGCATTTAAGATGTCATGTAATGCATGTATGGCTCTTTTAGTGAAATGAAAAATCCAATAAGTATCTTAAATCAGTGTTTCAAATAAGTCCTGTACCATTTCGATAACCCCGAAGAGACTGAAGGCTTGGCCAGCGCGTGGTGTCGATGTGTATAACAGAAATGCATTTAGTCACCTCTGCGAAACATGATGTCGACTCTATGGAGCAACTCTCTAGGATAGGTCAACGCCTTGTAAACTTACACTTACCTTATGGTTGAGTGTGTAGCGTTTTTCTCTATCGGTATTCTTTTGCGCAGAAAGTACCGCTAATAGCAATTCCAGGTCTACCAGGAGCGATTCAGAGGCAGTTGCTGAATCTACTTGGTTTGCAGCACCGGTACTTCGTTTCATTCTCTCTTTTTCACATTATTACTTTCGTGCTACAACTGCCAATGTACTGTGACGATGGATTTTAGAAAGCGGACTCTTCTTGTGATTCCACTTCCTTGTTTTTATTCAATAATGAAGTATTCGTAAATTATCGTTCGCGAAGTACTCTTGACCTCTTTGTTCTTTCATTGTACTTTTTGTAGTTTCCAATAGCCACAGCCACCATTTAATATGGAGTCGGCGAAAAGTTCACTTATTATGTGAAGTGATACCTTTCGAAAGGGATTAGTATGGTTGCCATGACATTCTGTGGAAGAAAACAAACGGAGATTAACTTTTCTCTCAGTAACTCCCACGACCGACTTTCTATTTCGAGTCGTTCCGAACTTCATCAAACGAAGACGACTACACGACGTATGCGGACTACCAGAGGACAGTCACCGAGTATTGGACATCGAATTGCAAATACTACGCACCTGTCTACGAAGCCGACAAAACCAGATGTTCGCCAAGTGGAAGAAGTGCGAGACGAAGGAAAACTTTTGTGCTCAGTATTTGGAGGACCGCCTCTGGAGGAGAATAGTGGGCAGGCTCTGAGGAAGGCGAAATCCGCCGAAACGTCAGCTCATTCGTGAATAAAGAATAATAACACCTCGCGTTTGCTCAACAAAAATACGAAGAATTAACTTTTCTGTAAACTACGACTGATGACCTTTTGAATGATGGCATCGTTGTTTCTCTCCTTGCTACTCAGTGTTTAATTTGCTCTCCAGTTCTTGGCAGATCGTTCACGTTTTCGTTCTCTTTGCACCATACTACCACATGGCTTTCAGTGCACACCAGAACATATTGATATTTACGAAAGAATTGCTGAAGACAGAGCTCGAGCTAAAGACATTTTTTGCCTTGGCTATAATATTCATCGATTTTTGACATTGCTGGGAATATTGCTTGGGTCGGATTAGTTAGTGCAGCATCGAGAAGGTTATTCATGAAATAGCAAGCCGAATCAACCGCCGCAATCCTAAATTACTTCCTCATAGCCCTGGAATAGTAATGCGGCGCAATTGTCACTAGCACATTTTTGACGACGCGTGTCATCGTCATCTATAGTGTTCTTGTTGTGCTCAAACTCCTTCAACCAGGAAGCTTCGCTATAGTTAACGTATCCCGTTAGGTACCCTTCATGAACACCAACAAACCAGTTGTGCGAATAATACAAATAATTCTGAAAAACCACCGTTGTCCTGAGCAGCAAGTCAGTGAAGTGTTTTACTGTATAATTTTTAAGCACAGCTCCCAGATTTGCGCATATCATTTGATTAACTTCACAAGAAAAAGGTGGCCATTGTGAAAGCAGTAATGGGAAAAGGATCACCGGATTTGAGTTGGAGACATGAAGGTCTTTGTGCAGGCCCTCTTACATCCACCTAAGAGCTTTTTGGAAACGAACCTTTGACAAGTGTGGCATTTCTAAGATGAGTGAGAATAACCGCTTCGACAACGGTGTTCAGTCAATCGAATAGCTTAATTCTAATCAAAGGCTCTTGATAACGAACTATATGCTAACACAAAAGCATCGGACTTCGGAGCATTGAAAGCATCGTCGTTCATGTCAAGAAATGCACTGCAAGTGATTTTCTGCCTACCAGTAATGGCCCACTTAAACGAAACGACATAGTAAACTAATCAGAGGCCTTAGAGAAGTAAGCGTTGTAGTAAAATGTATGACGAAAAATGCTGTGCGAAGTAGTTATACACCTGTGCACATTAAATTGCAGAATAGGTAGGTATCAGCTCTACCTCTTCATCTGGCATTCCTGCAGTCTATTGCGCACTTCTTTCATTGTGGCACGGAAAGCCTCCGAGGCAATTTACTTATATAATAACCTAATGGAGGCAAATGACAGTAATAAAGGTTTCACTGTAGTTTAGATTAAACAACTAACATTATTTTCTTCTTCTCACAAACAGCATAGATATTCCTAAGACTAGCCTCTAACCCTTTAACAAAGCGCGCAATTCAAAGAATATGATTATTATTATGGCTGATCCACGTCGACATCAAGTATAAGCAAATAAAGCATAAAGGATAGAGTTTTCGGCGTTGATCAATCCCTGAGTGATGCGCCATGCATTCAGCTTCATTAGGTAACGTTGGAACTGACTGAATGCACATCTGTCCATTACAATAACTCGTGGTGGCCTACCGATGTATCGAGCCAGTGCTGCGATACCCCGAGACAGGTTTGATACTAGTTTACCGACCCTGGAGAGAAGGAAGGCTTGGTGTGCTATGGGCGCCAGGATCGACTCCACGTGTGTGTCGCAGTGGCGTCTCCAACCACTGCGCCACACGAGCTCGTACTAGCAAACAGAAGAGCAAAATTTAGAAATGGGAGTATATCGTAAGTTGCAACAAGAAGTATGATCGACAACACTTCACATTCAAGCATACCTACAATTATTTTCCAATTAACGAAGGAGGTTGAGGGATACTGCCACTTGGACACTTGGGCACTTGGAGAGCACGTCGTCACTTGTTGTGCAGGCTCCAGCATAATCTCCATTTTTCGCAGTTTTGCTGGGTTTGTCAATGTTGTTCCCTAGAGTCCCGAGATCAGCTTGGCCAAGGTCTGCCCCAGGTTGCGTCATTACCACAGGTAGTCGCCACCCTTGTGGATCGGAGGGAGATTTGACATTATGCGATTAGTTTGATATTAGCACGGTGGTGGACTCTGATTAGGTTTACTCTTAGCTAAGTTTCATGATGGAAACGCCGGTCTCGTTCTCAGCTTGGGGGACTGTGCGAACGGGTTGATTCACCAAGCTTTACAATGCGGCCTGACGCACAGGAACACCTAGGCATGATGAGGCGGTGAACCGTTAGGAGGGATATTGGCACTGTCAGAATTTAATACTTTCTGCCAGCATTTCTAATTTTTTGAAAGAGAATAGCTGCGGAAAAATGTAAGGCGATTAGAAGTTAGTCGTTTCCGCTTTGAGTTCTGAAGATTTTGCTTCCGATTTTTCTGACTTTCCTTCTGACTTCTGATTTTTTCCTTATTGAAATTGAGTCCTCCGAACTCGTTAGTGATCTTGAAACAGTTTTCGTCATTAACGTCAAAATGTAGTAAAATAATGTTGTAGAAATATAAAAACAAGTGAGGGAAGCGCCACACATTCGACTGCATTCAAAATCGTTTGGATGTGATTGAATGCATATTTGGGCCTTACAATGGTTCGCGGTGGCCTTGCGATGTATCGAGCTCAAAACATCGGAAGAACTGTAAGCGGTAGAATTATATCGACATTTGAGGTAAACTCCTAAATATATTTAAGATAACAGAAACCAAGAGCTAACCAAATAGCACGGCATCAATCCAGTGTAAGTGGAAAAAGGCATGATTTTCGTGAGCGTGGAAGAACTACTTCACAGAAGTCACTTTCGTGCATAGCAAACGTTCAGGAGAACTATGACTCCTACGCGATTGCTGAACAAGAAAACGACACATTCATATGACTCCCGCGTTAGAAGTGTAATGTGGCTAAGAATGAGATCAACACTTATGATGGTGCAAAGTCGTGGAGACCTGTCTGATTGATAAATCCTAATCGTAGGTATTATACCTGGTTTTCAATTTTAACATATCAGATAAAGAAAGCATTTCGAAGACGTATTTTCGTCTTGTTACAAATATTTGTGTTATAGCGATTAGAAGAGTACGGAACGGCGGTCTCAAAAATTTGCTAAGAAATTCTTGCTGTTTTCGTCAAAAAGTAAACTTCGTTGCTTGAAACTACCTTGAACACCTAAAAAGAGCTTTACTCATTTCGTTTATATACGCAATTAAAGAGCAATGTCTTCGCACACCACAGGGCGCAGTGGTTGGAGGCGCCACTGCGACACACACGTGGGATCGATCTCCGCTCTTATGACCCAATAACCCTTCCATCCATCTAGAGTCAACAAATTTGGTCCCAAACTTATCTGAGAGGATAGCATAACTGGCTGGATCTACTGGTAGGCCACCGCGAGTCATTATAAATACCAGATATGCATTCAATTACCTCTAACGATACTTAATCAAATCGAATGCATGGTGCATCCCTCAGGGATTGATCAACGCCAAGAGCTTTATCCTTTACCTTTTAAGCAATTAAATCCCATTGATCTCCTTCTTACGAGGGATCTCGAGCCGGCTACTCGCCAGGCAACGTGGCGCGTCTCCAGGTGGCGGATAGGGTTAATCGAGAGCAAAAGCGCTTCCTGCCTCCTTGAGACGAAGGTGGATCCAGCGGACGCACCCCTTGTTTTTCCTGCACCGATTTGGCGCAAACTCTGTATTTACGGGGTGTATTCATGCATGAACGCGTGGGCGTGCTCTCGTTTATGCGAAATTATTCTACGAGTCGAATGGAGGCAAGGCCTGCAATCAGGTAAGAGAGTATATGAGAAGGTGTTAGGAGTCTCCTCGATTAAATAAACTCGTTGCTCACTCCGAGCGATACTGGCAAGCTACCCGTGAATATACCAAACCGCCACGTTTACAGCTCAGCAAGCAATAGGTGGATCTCGAAAAGACTAAATGCAGTTAAAGAAACGGGCCTCATTCTCCCATCCCGGAAAATGCTCCTGATTCCGCAGCGCTATATAGCACAAGTATTGAGAAGCCGCTAAAATTTCAGTTCTATTCTAAGCTGCCTAAATTGAAAAGGGCTAAGGTGACGATGTGTACTTACAATCTACATTTACTTGCGTCTGAGGCCTCTGTAGAAACCTTGATCATGCAAACTGGAAGCATAAGGTACGACCTCATTGAATTGGCGAGACGACGCCACTCATTCAAAGCCGTCTATAACACCGGAGAAGAAATGTTTCTCAGAACATGCGACAGAAGTGGAGTCGGCAGCGTTGTCGTTTTCGACAACACGAGTTTGTCCATGAATATTGATTCATTCGAATATCTAACAACCCGAGTCGGACGTTTACGATTAAAAAGATGTGGTTCAATACCAGCTTTGACAATCTTCGTCGTTAACGCATGGACACCAAGCTATGACGAAGAACAAGTCGAAGCGTTCTATGCGGACTTGGAGAAGTTTTGCAGAGAAGACCATACATTCTTCAAAATCACTATTGGAGATTTCAACGCCAAGACTGGACGAAGAAGGGCGTCTGAAAAACGTCACATTGGGACCCACGAATTAGAATGAATCAAACGGTGAGCGGCTCTCTGAGCTTATCATGACGACCAAGACTATCCTTGGTAACTCGTAATTCCAGAAACACCGTCCTCAGCGCTGGACGTGGGAGCCTCCAATGGAGAGTACCATAACCAAATTAACCACATCATAGCAAGTGGGAGGTTTTGCCTAACCGACGTCGTTGTTGTCTCAAAATTCTACATGCGATTAGATCATCGTCTCCGTGCAAAATCCCACTTCGCGCGAAAGGAGAAAAAGTCGCCAAATTCAAAAACGAAGTACCAAAACCGCGGTAAATTGGGATTTATTCAATTCACTATTCGGTTGTTGGAAAGATGCCGTTGCCGATAACATCGACGAAGAATACGATCGGCTCATTCAACATCCTCACGTTAGCGCTGTGAAAGCTGAGAGTTCGAAAGTCGCCAAGAGATACCTGTCTTCAGCAACACTCGACCTGATACGCCAGCCTGGAATCGCGCGAGCTATAGGCAACCGCCAGCTCACGTCCGAACCTGCAAAACAACGTAGGCAAGCGGTAAAAGAGATTCTTTATGACAGAAGATCAGCGGTTATGGTCGATGCTGCGGAGGGTGGGAACAGTATTGTCAAAGCCCATCAACGTTTCGCTAATTACGAGACCAAGATGATTGCACTCCGAGGCTTAGACGGAACAGTTACAGCGTCTAGAAAAGCAATGGGGAAAATGGTTCACGAATACTACTCAGATCTCTTCAATCATCACTTCCTTCTGCCCTCATATGAAATAAAGGAGGATAGATATGTTGTGCTACCGGTTCTCCCTTCCGAAATCCGACATGCCATTTCGTCGGTGAAAAATCGAAAAGCACCAGGCCCGGATAGGATAAGATCAGAACACCTGAAGAACCTTCCGCCAGTTCTAGTAAGCCCACTGGCCCGGCTTCTTCATAGCGTTTTTCGTGCACTTTTGTTCCGTGTGCTCTACCGATTTCATCTCATCAAATATAAAAATGCGAAGGCGAATATAGTGTAGTGCTTAGAGGAGTGCTGCATAGATGGAGTCGGTTTTTGGTTCGATCCTGCGTTCTGGGCTCACCAATCGTTCCATCCATCTCGGGTCGGAAAACTGATACCAGACAAAGGTATCTTGTTTTAAAGGACGAAAATGCTGACTTAGCACATTGGTCATAGTCTCCTGTATGCCATCAGGTTGGCCAAATGATTATTAAGTCACCTCTACATGCTCGGTAAGGTTGTATGTATGGTGATTCTCCTAGGAACTGGTCGATAACGGCGCACTTTCTTTCTTCCCTTGTGCAACACCAAACCACAGCGCCAGTTGGGTTCGATCAATAATTCAGTGGTTTGCCGCCACATGGCAGTGGCGCTGATCACCAAGGTACACTTTTTCATGATAGAAATGGGCTACAACCTTTCGCAGAAAGCTAGCCGAGAGCAAGCTGTTGTAACGAATTGTAAAGATTAGCCGACGCCTCCTACCGCTCCGAAGCATAAGGCCCCGTTCTTGCTTTCGAAAAGGAGTTGCTGCTGGTTTAAAACCATCAGTCATCTTTCAACTAAAAGTTGACTTACCAGCATGTCCCGTATTGTACTTGCTTATAAAAACTCATCAGTTAGTATCCAGCGATAATCTTGCGTCTACCAATCTATTATTGTTTAAGGGTAGACCTATCATTGGCTGTGTAGACGGTCCAACGGATAGGATAATATGGTTTTTAACCCTAATATTTACCCAGTTGTTGGAATACATTCCAGCCTATCTTACGAATACCTAGATGTTTCTGGATCGTGTACGTACAGCGCAGCCCAACAGCACGTGCGTGGTGGAGTCCTTCGACGCTACCGCTCTTTATACAATACGTGTCGGATGACTTCGCAATGCAGGCCATATTCGAACTCCTTATACAACATGAGAGAGAAATAAACGTGGCTACAAAATAAAAATGGCTATGGCCCAAAAATATGGCTAAAAAATAAAGCAGTTGGTGGCACTCCTAAAAGAATGCTTGAGCTGCTCATTCTTTAGATTGTGCGGAATGTACTACGCTCAAATAAGAGGATTGGCAATGGGTCAACGACTGGCACCAAGTCTTGCCATTGCGTTTATGTCTAAGGTGGAAGCACCAGCGACCGATTTCGGGCCTCCACTCTCCTGTAAATATATAGATGATATAGATGACTGTTTTCTCCTTTGCTCAACGCAAGAGGGAGTGGACAAATGTCTCGAGTTGTTGAATGAACAACCAGAGTATACCAAGTTCACCCGAGAGAAACCGAAAGAAAACTGGCTTCCACTCCTGAACGTGGAAGTTAACCTGTCTGAAAATGGCTACATTACGAAGTGGTAGCGAAAGCGAAATAGTAAAAACATCTTTGTTCATTAACTCTCCTCTCACCCCTCTCACACGAAAAGGGCGCTTATAAGAAACATGTTTCGAACGGCAACCAACGTGTGTACGGGAAGAGAACAGAGAGAGGAGTCCCGAAACTTGGCACGGCAAATAGCCATTTCTAATGGCTACGAAACTGTAGCTCAGGATAGGTGTAGGAAAAATCCTAGGCCTCCAAACAACATCTCTAGCGATAGAAGGGTCCCGTTTATCTTATTCTTCATCTCAAATGATATAAGTACTGCTATAAACTTGGTGCTTAAGAAGGGCGGGCTTAGAGAATTCGGTAAACGTAGTTGAAATACCACCGAGTAATCTTAAGCGCCAGCTAGTTCGTAACCGCCTATATGACTGTCTATGTGCAACTCAAAATTGCATAATTTGCCCCAGTGGTAGAGACGGTGATTGCATGAGCTCGGGTATAGTTTATCTGATCTCCTGTAAGACGTGTGGTGACGAATACATTGGCGAAACGGGTAGACCTCTCTGTGTCAGGAGGACAGGATAGGTCCCTTCGCTGCGCAGCCTCATGCAATGTGCTATGTGCAGAAAATATTTTTAACTTTCGTAAAAGCAAAATCGATTACGACAATATGGGAGGAAACCCTTCAAATCGACAATGGGAAGATGCAAATCGGCCTGCTCGGGAAAGGTTCATATTAGCTCGTTCAAAAATGATCCAGCGCTTTAAAATATTTGATTTCATAAATTTTTTTTATTAAAATAATACTCTTTATAACTTGCAACTCAATGTACCATTAGAAATCTGATTTAATATTCCCGAGATCAACTTTCTACTAACCTCGGCATTGGAATATGAATACGTCTTGTTCAGCAATCACGAGATTGTTATACAGCATATATTTACTTCCATAGAAAAGCAGACAATAGAATACAACAGTAGCTGAAGTTTCGGCAGCATCGCCTTCTTCAGTTTAGAAGGAGAGCAACTCGCCAAAGCAAAACACTTGGCAAAAAGAAAGTCCCGTTTATGTTCCCTTTTATAAGCGATGAAGTAAGCGTAGCTATAAAACGATGCTTAAGAAGGGCAGGTCTAGAGGAAACGGTAGCGATAGTTGAAATACCACCGGCTACTCTACGTCGCCAATTAGTTCGTAACCGCCTGTATGACCGTCTATGTGAAACAACAAATTGCGTAATTTGCCCTTACGGCAGGGACGGTGATTGCATGAGTTCAAGTACGATATACCTGATCTTTTGTAATAATTGCTGAAATGAATATATTGGCGAAACGGGCAGGTGTATCTGTATGAAAAAACACCTAGATGGCAAACGAAAACTAAGACAAAGTACGCCACTAGGTACGCACAGGATACATAAACGTAGCGGAGACGATTTGAAAAGAAAAGCCAGTATGAAAGGAAAGAAAACACAGAAGACTAAAGCACCAGCGCGAAAACTTCTTGAGGCTTTTTGGATAAATGCCAAAAATTCAAGAATGAATAGCAGGTATGAATGCCCAGAGGTCAATTTCTGACGTGGGATGGTTCTGTCATCAACCATATTCGACTTTAATCAGCTGTTCAGACCTTCCTCGTTGGAGGTCTCGAAAAAGCGGTGAGTTTTTCTCAAAGCTGTTGATCATGTAATTGCCATAGAGCTTTTCGTCTTTATGTAAGTGTTATTGATGCATTTGGTTTAGTAGATTGTATATCAGTATACCTCGAGTCTCTGAAGAAGGCTATACTGCCGAAACGTCAGCTACTGTTGCATTGTACTGTTTTTCTATGGAAGTAAATGCGTGCTGCATAACAATTTCGCGATTGCTGAGCAAGAAAACGAGGCATTCTGATTTTGTGCCTTTTTAAGGATTTTTCTATGTTTTGTAAAGAATTAAATTTCTTTTACCAATTTTGAGGCTCGCTATCTCAGATGTCGAAAACAAATTTTCGTCAATTCTTTTATGAGTTCAAACCGATCGCGGCGCAGCACAGGCGACTCCAAACATTCATGGAGTTTGGGGTGAAGGTAGTGCTGGTGATTCATCAGTACGAACATGGTTTCGGAAATTCCTATGTGGAGATTTCGACCTCGAAGTTAAAGAAGGCCGTGGATGCCCCGATGAGCTTGACGACGACGGATTGAAGGCACTGGAAGCACACACGCGAACAACTGTTCGAGAGTTTACAGAAGTGCTTGGCGGAAGCACAAGAACAATTTCCAGAAAGTTGAATCGCATAGGAAAGACAAAAAAACTTGACAAGTGAGTGCCGCACGAATTAAAAGACAGTCGAAAAATATGTTCGTTTTGACCGCTTTGAAGTATCGTCGGTCTTAAACACGGCCGTTCTCTTGATCGGATTATGACGCGCCGAGAGACGAGAATTCTGCCGAAAGCGGCGACGTTGAATGGTTGGATTGCGATCATGATCTACAGCACTTGCCAAAGCCGAAAGTGCACCAAAATATAATTCCTAATTTTGAGTTATTCTCCTAGAATCTCGCAGCGCTGTGGGTTCCTTACCTGTTTTGTCGAACATTCGTTTTCTTAACATTATGACTACAACGTAGGATTTTTATAGTACCTTTTTTTAATTTGTGAGTATAAGTCAGGACAGCACTTGACAGCGGTCGTATAATAGAATTAAGAATTCTTAATCAGCAGCTGCATCAAAGCGAAGCAGTTCTAGGAAATAAATGGACTGCGTAACATGCGGCGGCTGTCGTCAGTTGCACAAAGCCAGAAACAACGCAACGAAACGCCGGTCGAATTTCGGAGAAAAGTCCAAGTCCTCTGAGCAAAACTACATACTTTCGCGATCTAAAGTGAGTCTATTTGTATTTTAAATTAAGATCGAGGTAGATAAGAAGAACCACGAAACGCTTTTTGAACCAGTGGATTCATTCGAATCATGTTCAAGCACCGGATCCCTGGTGGCAGTCCATCAAATGTAACCGTGGACATCATGGTTAACTAGCTGATTTGAGTCGTATAGGAATTATTAATTGGGAGTTATTAGCAAAATTACAATAAATTTTGGTTCAACAAAAGTCTTGAAGGTGAGCGAAAACGTGGTGATACAACCTATCGCTTTGTCTACAAGTGGGTTTGAAGTATAACAAATTAAAGGCCTACTGACGCTACCATAAGTTAAGGTAATTTGACATTATTATATTGTTGTCACATATGATTTGTATATGTGTTTGTTATATACATATACACTACAGTGTTCATGTACTTTCAACAGCATCGAGGATGCTGTGAAGAGCGTAAAGAACACCCAACTCTGTGCCCACCTTTTCGAGTCCACGATTCTTCCTGCTTCAGCGTTGGAGTTACAACACCGGTCGGCGCATAGAGAAAACGATACACAGATTATTTTACTTTTACCTACCGTCAAGGAAACAATAAATTTTGAAAAAATTGTACTTCTTTCAGTAGTACATTGAACATTTGAGAGATCTCTAAGATATTTTTCAATTTCATATTTTTTCTTTGAATTTCGGAGTATGAATAAGTGGTAGCTTTGCATCTGATAGGTTAAAGTTTAGCTCATTCAGGTAGCTGCTTTTTGTGTTTTCCAACATATTCATTAGTTTTGAGAGCTTCATGAAATGGCACGTCGCCTCCTCGGGTAAATCCGATGTTTCTTTTGTGCATTTGCCTCATACCTTTACTGGACATATATTAATGGAATGCACGCGTCGAGATGGTTTGTTTCTGGGTAGTGAGTCTCCAGCACCTCAAGGACGTTGTCGATCAAGAGTTCAACACTGAAATTTTTACCTAAAGCTCCTTTTTATTACGAAGGTGCCCAACGCGAGTCCCAAACACATCGTCGTTGTCGTTCAAACTAGTGATGATGAGACTATAAGCCCTTGTTAAAGCCGTTTAACGGACGTATTTCGTAGGTTTAATCATTTGATAAGTGTAAAGTTATTTCTTTTCAGCTGTAACATTGGCATTTGGCTTATCAGAGCAGTCTTCAGTCAGTATACCCTTCCAGGCTCTGAAGAAGGCGATACCGCCGAAACGTCAGCTACTGTTGTATTGTATTGTGTTTTCTATGGAAGATAATGTATGCTGTTTAAAAACCTCGCGATTGCTGAACAAGAAAACGACACATTCATATTCCAATGCCGAGGTTAAGAGAAAGTCGATCCTGGGAACTAAAACAGTCTTCCTCTAGAAACCGAAACTGGTGCCAATCAAACGGTTGGAATTTCGTCTACTTTCTTCATCGACAAATTTACCATCTGCATACATCTGTTTTTCGTAATTTCCTTCAGTAATCTCGACACATCGCCATCAGAAAAGTAGGGGCGCACAAGTCGCTTCACAAGCTGTTCACTTTCTCTGTCCTCTTCCTCAACATTTTAGTTTAGCGATTAAGACAATTTACTGCGTGGTAAGCACCACCATACTCTACACGTTCATTCTGCTCACTCTCTTCTTGATTGTTAGACTGTGTTGGTAAAACCAATGAACTAAATAAAATTTGAAGCCTTTTTGATTTATAGCACAGCCGGAATCACGATCCAAATCGGTATTCCCATTTCTCACTATTAACGCGGCTTAAATCCAGAAGCACCAATGATTGTGGCGACAAATGAACTAAGAAGACGACTTAAAGTAATGTCCAACTTCCGAAAGCGAATTACGTCTAACAACCACGACATTAATTGGTACCTCCTAACGATTTACCGCCTCATCGTGGCTGAGAGGTGTTTCTGGGTGTCGGACTGCGATGTACAGCGAGGGATTCATTTCCTGGCAGGGTCTGTCAAACTGAGAAGAAGTCCGGCGTTTGCATTAAGAAACCTAGCTAAGAGTAAACCAATACGAGTATCCACTATCGTCTTGGTATAAGAGTCGCATCTTGGAAGGTCTCCCTCTGATCCACAAAGACTGAGACTGCCTGTGGTGATGAAGACCGAGGGCAGACTTTGGCCAGGCTGACCTCGGAACTCCAGGGAACAACCACAATGGCTTCACGAGCAGATCTCCAAGAAATGGAGACTATGCTGTGGCCCGTACAACCAGTGAGAACTGGCCATTCGAGTATCAGGTGTCCAGTATTGATGGATAATTCACTATTTTTCTTCAATAAACAAATACGTACACGTCAATCTAGTTCTAGGCTGGTGCCATTTCTTACCCAAGGGACTTGTTATCTACAACATGTCTAGGATATGAGGAGTGCTGTTGTAAAAAAGCCGTTTACATGTGATGCAATCTCTCAAAACTTTTAGGTTAAGAAGAAAGTCTTTAAGTGTGGTAATAAGAAACGCAATTTAACAAGTTACGTAGAATGAAGTGCTCAGCCAGACAGATTCTGTTTAGTCACGAGAATGCTTCGCTAGTTCACACAATTCATTTAGGTTCTAGCAATAGGAATCTCTGCGTGGCACACGTGGCTCACCTCATTACATGCACCATTACAGCTAAACGAAATCCATCGAGTGATCGCTGTATCTTTTGATAGCTCTAATAGCATTTCAAGCGCTAAATAGTTGTCTATCTTCGTAACGGTTAACAACGTCATCGCGGCTGGGAGGTGTTTCCGGCTGTCGGTCTGCGATGCAGAGGGTGGGAATGAATCTACTTGCTGTGTATCCCATGCTAAGGAGTCTGGGGTTTCCATCAGGAAGCCTAGCTAAGAATAAACCAATACTAGGTTCTACCGTCGTCCTGGTGTTAAATTAGTCGCATGGTGGCAATCTCCCTGTTATCCATGACGGCGACGGCTGCCCTCACCTCTCCCCTCACCTCCTCCTCGGTTAACGGGATAGTTCTTTTCGGCGGCCTGGTTCGTTGCCGCTACTACCGTAACCCGAGGCGGCCTGGTTTAATGCCTCGGCCATCGTAGCGCTTTACTCGTGCCCCGCGGGCTTCGCCCCTTCCCCACACTACCCCATACCCCCCAGCTTCCCCTTTCGAGTGGTCCGGAGAATTTTTGAGGTTATGGGCGGATTAGTTCGCTGCCGCGGCCACTGTAACCCTCTGCTTATGCTTCGCGGGGGAAGAAGAATGCTCCGCTCCTTTGTGATCTACCCAGCCCAGAATGGCTCTGAGATTTTCGCAGCCTCTCCGTACTCGACCTTTCGATATAGTTCGGATTTTAATCCAACCTACCAGCGGTTTATCGCCTCATAGATAACACCGGTACAAATAATACATAATACAACTTTCTGCGATAGTCTTTTGATTTTTTATACACATTATATAAAAGCGCGTGCTGCACATTGGTCGGAGACGATCTGCAATGGACATGGGATCGATCACCACGCTACTGGTTCACGAAGCCTCCATCCCTACAGAGTTAGCAAATTATTACTAAACTTTTCCTTGAGATAAGATCACTAGCTGCATACATCGTTAGGCAGCCGAGAATCATTGTAAAGGTCAAATATGCATTCAACTACCTCCAACGATGTTTAATGAAGTCGAGTGCTTGCGACATCCCACAGGTGTAGTAGGTCAACCGCGAGAGCTTTTCTTGCTTTTTAATTTAATACATGCATAACATAATAGTCTAATCCAAGTACACGTAGCTTTTTTATCCAGCTCGTGCTACCTTATCAACAAAAGCAAAATGCTAATTAGTCAAAATGATGTTAAAGGAAGGTTGCTTACAAAATATCGCTTCATTCTGTGCGAGCTAATAACTACGGTGAGTGATGCAGAATGGATTCCCTGAAAAAAAGACGATTATCAACGGACAGTCTGAACAATAACCCTGTTGTATAAGAGAGCAGAGATGAGTGAGGATGTATCATTGGAACGGAGCTCCACTGGATTTGAATCGATGCGATCACAGAGACCCACATCAGAAGAAGAAGCAACTGTAAGCAATCGACTCGGATCAATTCAGTTGTGGAGAGAGAGGAGAAGATCAGTTTATAAGATTATATAAATAAATATATTGACTGAGGAAAGATCATATGTATGGAAACTAGCACCTACATACACAATAATTGAACTTTATTGATCAGTATTCCGTCCATAGTCTGCTATCTCTCGCCATACAGGGAAAGGAAGACTACGAATCCCCGGTTTACAGTGGAAAACACACATGATTCGATCGCTTTTATGGCTGAAAGCTCTAGGATAACGGAACAAATGAAAGAAATGCTTTGTGGAATGGGTACGGCTCATTTCTGACTGTGAGTGCGGGCCATCTGTGACTGTTTTGGCCGCGAATGTGGACATATAAATCAGCAAACAAACGTCGTGTGCTCACCAAAGTGTTGCCAAGAAAGTTGTAGTAATATGAGCAAAAACTAGCGCCTAGCTCTGTTATTGCTGAAATTATATCCAACGTTATTCGCTCCACCTTCTAACTCAAAGAGAAGAGCATATCGCGTTCGCTTAGAAGATCTCCACTTAACCAACGGGCCAGTTAGACTTTATTACAGTCCTGCCAGAGAAACACCGAATATAAAGTTTTATACTGGAAGGAGAGAGAACAATATTAGACCACAATGAAATACCTTGGACAACCATACTGACGAGAGCAGTACGAAAATGTGAAAGAAAGAAGAAGAAAACAACCTTTGAAATTGAAATACGGTAAGAATATACAGAGCTGAAGAGTCGCTCTAACAAAGAATCACCAGTTGGAAATGTTAGCCGCATCTTCAGTCAGTCTGCTCATTTGATCAACAATTGTATCTCAGAACTAATGGAAATTAGAATCGTCTGGCCTATAGCAACTATTCCCAGAATAGTTTCTATTTCTTTCTATATATATTTCTATCTTTCTACTACTGTATGTTTCAGTATTAAGGATCAATTATGTTCAATATTTCAGGCACAATAGCGATTCAGGTTTGACTTCAACAGCATACCAACGATGGCTTATCCGAAGGAGGCGTAACAGTGGAACAGTTTACTACTTCCTTGCGAAACAACGAAGCTAATGATGTTTGATGTTTCAGGCAATTAGGTACAGTCTATTGCGGTCCAGGATCAACAATCCAGATTAACCGCGGTTGCATACGCTCGCGGCTCCCGCAGCCGATATAAGCCAGGTGCCTTCGAAGGCGGAGACATGCCATCACTCACCTTACCCCCGATCGGTAGCGCGGATAATCCGCTCCTCACAACCACATCCTCAATCATCCTCAACTCATTCTTAGTCATACTCATTCATTCTCCTTCAATCACATTCATTCACACATTCACATTCATCCTTCAGTAATCAGCAGATTATTGTATCTCGTTTCTCAGCTTGTCTACGGTGCGATGTCAAAAGTGGCGGGTGTTTCCAAATGCGTTCTGTTTGCAACGCCATCGGTGGTATTTACCATTCCTCCCACAGTGTATATGCAATGTGTAAATGCCGCTAAGCGGCCAACTTATGCTATGTATTCTGCTAAGCCGCTATAGGCTTATCAGTTTTGTAGCCATTTATCATACTGGCCCTTGACCCTTAGGCAATGGTGGCACCCATCGATGCTCAAAGTTCACGTTGCTGACATAGCGTTATTCACGACCAGCCGCCTGACTGTGTTCCGTAGATGACTCGTCATTCACTGTCCATAGCACCGTCAACGCTCATGTAACTTACAGTCCTCATCGATCCACTAAAAATGCTCCTCATCGCTATAATGTTGAAATGTTAGCTTGGCCGAAACACGGACAGTCTGTAACCCTCACCACCTCAGCATACAGTCTCCTCCCTCCGCCCCCAGCATACTGTCTCCCTCAGCCGCCGCGCCGGCTGCGAATAGACGCGGCGCGGCATCGCTTACGGCTAAGAAAAGGCTACTTCGTTGTAATCTCATTATTATTGTTAATATTGTGTTAATGGCATAATAATGTTTGAATGCCATTGCCTCATTGTTAGCTTCACTTCACTACAGGCCTTAGCACCTCAGAGCTCTAAGTTGTGTCATTCCTCTATCATTACTTCTCTATCGTTACTATCATGATATTAGTGTTGCATTTATGTATATAAAGGTTTAATTACCAAAGCTTGAGGTATTGCCTTATGACTACTACGAAAAGTCCTGCGTGGCATTTATTCACGAAGTCGAGCATTCTGCTAAAAGCTAGTGATTATTCGGTGCCGAGAGCTGACTCGAAGGCCTATTTTCGACTAGCAACTGCAATATCAACGGTCACTATTTATCTCGCAAACTGTGCACTTGAGGAAGCTCGTCTTCACTTTAAACCCAAGTGGATAAAATCATCTAAAAAGTAAGAAATAAGCAAAAATAGGAAAAACATATCAATAAGCGAAAAAGTGGGTTAAAACGAGACCCATTTCCAACTTTTCGACAAGATACTTTTTTAATGCGAGTATTTGATTCTCTACAATCAATGATGGACGAAAAACACAGCCGGCCCGGCATCAGTGCTTCTGAACACCAAAAGCTCTATTGAAATAAGAGCCTTTGGAGTCCAAAAGTTTTCTAACAACAGAAGCAAGTCGGTTCTTTACTGTAGTGCAGAATTCCGTTGTCTTCGAAACGATGTGGTCATTTGTTGCATGAAATTCGTTTCTGAAGATCGCTATAGAGAACATTCTTTACCAATATTGGAATGTTCTCTATGTAAATCAATTATAACCTTATGTCAAACATTTCAAATACTGATTCCGGTGACCTTTTCTCCATGACGATCTGATAACCTTATGTCAAACATTTTCGAATACGGCTTCCGGTGACCTTATGACGATCCGATAACCACATGGCTAACATTTCGTTGGCGGTTATCTCATGAAAAACATCTGCAGTTACAGTCCTATGCTTTGACTATCGCCTTATCAGATTGCAACGCTCGTAAAATGTTTCCGGCAGCCGTCCTTCCGCATACTGTGGCCTGACTCCACCTACTGTAACCCCACTCCACCTACTGTAACGCGACTCCGCCTATTGTAGCCTGACTCCGCCCATCCTAAAAGGTTTATAAACGGCTCCACGGCTGACTAGTTCAGGTTACAGCAAAGCTGCCCAAATCACCATATCCTTTCCTCACATCGATCTCATGTGCTCGAAGTCTTATGACAACCTTGAGCCTCACTCTTGAGCAACCTGAACACAAGAAATCAGACTGCGCCCATTCATTACTTGCATCATTGTTGTATTAATTGTACCGTTGTATTGTTATGTCATAATAGTTGTATAATTATGATAAACGGTTTAATTACCCAAGTTTGAGGTTTCCGGCATTGTGACTGCTACTTACAAGAAGTCCCGCGTGGCATACACAAAGGCGAGCAGCTAATTCAGACCGAATCATCTTAACTACTTGGTATTCGTACATAATCGAGCCGTCCCACCATAATCGCCTTAGTAAGAGGCAGAAAAAAGTGATAGTTGGTTAGCGGATGGTCTGGTGAAAATGGTGAGTGTAGAAATGCGTTATCGCCTGAGTTATTCAACGTTTTTAGTGGAAGTTGTGCTACGCCTAACTGAGTATAGCCGTACAAGTGGATAGGAAGCTTTCTGCTAGCCATGTATAGAGATCACCACTGCTTTAGCGAGGGGGTTGCATTTATCGGACTCATATCGTGGTCTTCAACTGTTGATCATAATGGCGAAACAGGTAACTTTCTTTCCACTGGCAACAATAGGACAGAAAAGAACAACACAAAAAGCAAATCGAAAACTCAATGGACTGAGATAGCGGACCATTTCCCGTTATAAGTCGTGCAGCTGTCGCCTTTGCGCAAGCTTCATTTCTCTTCCAGTGGATTAGTAAGCCCTACGTGGAAGAGAAAGAGTAGTTGCGGTAAGTAAGAAGAATAAAGGCCTAAAAAACCACGCTTATAGAATCAAACGACATTTAAGGCCTAGCGTTCGAAAATACTACAACTAGTAGGAATCTAATCTGGTTGTTTATATTCCTTAATAAATCGATGTCTATACAAAACTGTTGTGCACAAAAACTATATGTAGAAAGGGAAAAACGAAATCTACAGTACGCTGACCCTAGAATATTGCGCCTTTTTCAGATTTCCCCACCTTCCTCTGGTCAGAGAATATGCAAGCCCATTTTACCGTTGACGTTTTGACATAAAGGTCGAGTGAAAAGTCTCCATTATTATTTACGCACTTTTGTGCGGTAAGTCTCAGCGTGAAACAAGAGAATGGTTTCAAAGTAACAGAATGTAGAATAAAAGGTTGAAACCAACTTCTTTTAGCAAATTTCTTACCAACGCCTCAAACAAATATGCAAGTAGTGGACCAGCAAAATCTAATTCCTTGCTTAGCTTGCAATCTCAATCATCGAATTGGCAATGCTAGTGAAATTCGGTGATGTACCCAGAAGATCACTAAGTTAACGTGGTGATAAACCCTCGAAGAAAAAGAAAATTTTTTCAGGAAAAATTAGCGCGCTGCTTTTTTTGTCCCACCAAGATTCACCACTCCAAAAAGGTGCAGCAACCTTCTGCAGAACTTCATTAGCATATTCAATGTGTTTTTGTTTTGTAACGCCTGCTTGCATTACATACACCAAAGAACTGAGGGTTATATTTTGCTCCTGGAACCGCAGAAATGGTGCTAATTCCTCGATTCCATGAAAATACTGGATTGTTTCAGAAAAATGTGACAGTATTAACAGTGGGTCAACATAAGAAAAAGCTGTCACGGTCGACTCTATCTCACAAAAACAACAAGAAACTTTCAGTTGAGAGCACATGTTTGTTCACAGCTGGCCGACCTGGATAGTAAAAGCATCAGTCAGTGACTGTTTCAACTCTTCTAAATTTCAGGATCCTCAGAATCACACATAGGTGCTCGAGGATTTCACATTCCGAGGCAAAACCAGGAGCTCAAAACGCAATCATGGAAGAATCTCCTTAAAGCCAAAACCTTAAAAAATATTCAAAAAAACCTACCTGCCTGTGATGTGGTGAGAAGATTAAAGTGGGTGAATGGTTCTTTCAAATGGTACAAGAATGAACCACTGCTTTTTCTTTCTGAAACCTTATGACAATACCTGCTTAATATAAGGAAGACCAACTGTAACATGTTGCCCCATCGCAGCTATCTTCGCTCCAGCTCCACTGCGGGCTTACACGCTCACCGAATTTGTCGATGTTGAAAGAGTAGAACCCAACGGTGTTTTATCACAAAAAATACGTTATCAGCAAAACAAAGCTACCTTGAATTCTTAAGACAAGGCCTGCATTCTGCCTCAAATGCATCCTTCCCGTCCTTAAGCAAAAACACGTGAACAGTACGTGACGCCACCTTCTGTGGAGCGATTAGAACCTGAATAAACCAAAAGAAATAAATATTTTTAAACTGGAAAGGTTAAAACATAAGAGTTCTTGATGTTAACAAATTAAAACTAAGTGGTAAGTATAGAAGTTGCAAATCTGCATTGTTGCCATCATTTCGTAACCGATGATTACAAGTAACTCTCATGGATCGAGACGCACTCCTTCAGCCCTGTGAGGCCACGAGCAGAAATGTTGGATCAGCAATAACAGCGTTAAGTTCGGCACTTACATCCATACATATACGCGTATATATATATATATACATATATACGCGTAAGTCTATATAATGTATACGTATACATGCATAAGATAAGGTAGCACCTATTAAAGCAACTAGGAGAACTACGTTAACATGACCGGAATCTTTCCATTAAACTTTTACATATCTGGGCTCTATCAGTGAATCTTTTCGTTGAATTTGCTTCAAGATACTAATAATAGGTGGGAGTACGAACACATGCCTGAAGCATTCCAAAACCACCTCCCAAGAGAGCTAACAAAAATACAACTGCGTTGTTAGTTTCAATGAAGATTCGCCGTCACATCCGAATGCAGGCTGTGAGTTCGATGAAGCAATGAGAAGACATTTGAATGTGGCAATGAGCTTCGGCTCATCACCCTAAGAAATTCCCAGGTGGCTAGTTGTGATAACACATGACTTGCCCACATTTGTTGCTCATATAGATAAACACCGAAGCAATCTGGTTGTTCCTGGAAATGTAAGAAGATTTAGAGAAAGCACTTCGTGCTTCTGATGTTCTGTATTGACATATGCGCTCCTCATGCACGATATATTAGCACGATAGTACGAGGGCGAGTATGCGCATATACATTATTTCTTGTATCCTCCAATGTTGATGATGCTTTCTTAACATATCCAAGACTTACATATAGCACAAAACCTCTTCACAATTCCAGCACCGTCCTACTAACCCTTCGCTCTTCTAGTTAATTCATATGACCGCCTGCAGTGGCGACGACCAGAGGAAGACTTTGGCCAGGCAGTCCTTTGAACTTAACTACAGTAGCTAAACAAGTAAATCTCTAAAGAAAGTAAATTATACTGTGGCCCGAACAATCATTGAAGACGAGCAATCCAGATATCCAAATGGTACATAAGCATCGTAAATAACAGTAGAACAAATAAGGAGTCGCAACCATAATAAACGGTGGTTTCAAGACTAATTGACAAGGTCAATGGCCAAAGACGACTTATTCATGAGTTACTGTTTTATTACCCGATTATTTAATGGAGAGAAGACACAAACTTCTGATCCTGATGGAATTCCCCAACATAATATATCTAGGATAGCGTGTTTTGTTCTCAACATGTAGGTCGGATAGATCGTGGTGTATGTCTTTCTTGAAATACACCTCTTCAGTTCTTTAGCCGCACTAGTTTCTTTCGCTACGCTTATTACACTCAATCGGTTACCCACTACAGATATTGTACCGGTCGAAAAGAGTTGTATTTAGCACTCGCACGAAAGTTGTTTTTCTTATGGCCTTACTCGCCGAGTGTGCAGACATTGCGCATGGTGAACAAAGTAGTAAAGCACTTATCATCACTGTCGGTATCCTATGCTGGCACTAATGAGCAACGCTACTATTATATTCTGGCACCTACATATAGGGCGCGTTCACCAGTTTGCTTCCGCACCGTGTGCCTTTGCGACAGCTAGGTTTTTAACTTCGTCATGTTTAAATATCGTTGGAAACAGAAGAGATACAAAAGTGTCGAAGCATATCAAAGACATGTTGTGAAACCAACTACCAAGGATCCGCAACCATCTTCATACAATGAACAAAACTTCTTCACCACAAAAAAGTGCTGCTATTATGTTATTTATAGGGCTATCCGTCCCATCTACTGTGCAGCTCCCATCGTTTCCTACATTCCATTCATTCCATGAATGGCTCTTTCAAATGGTACAAGAATGAACCACTACTTTTTCTTTCTCGAGCCTTATGACAATACCTGCTTAATATAAGGAAGACCAACTGTAACATGTTGCTCCATCGCAACTATCTGCGCTCCAGCTCCACTGCGGGCTTACCCGTTCACCGAGATCCGTGTGCAACTGTGCGTAAGTTTTCGCTTTGGAATTGCGCAATGGACTCAACTCGTGCAATTCAAGCAGCCCTTCTCCACAGCCGATCATGTCCCTTTGTGAGTGTTCCTTGCCATAGTTCTACTTTCCGCGCATTTACTCTCCTATTTCCTCGTTTCTTTCGTTTTTTTTTGTTCTACAAATACTCCATAAAGTTCTGTGATTCTTACTGTGCTTCTCACTCTAGAGTGTGACTACAGTGTGATTAATAAGGCTCACCAACAATCGATCTACAGCAATTTTTGCCTTTGATAGTCATTATCACACTATATGTGTGGTATTGCGAGCATCGACAACCATCCTATTATAAAACTGCTCGCATGATAGCAAATCTCCCTCTTATCCACAAGGGCGGCGACTTTCTACGGTGATGACGACGTGGGGCAGACTTTGGCATAGCTGACTTCAGAACTTCAGGGAAACACAATAGCTAAACCAAAAAACCCTGAAAAAATCGTGATTATACTGAAGCCCATACAACCAGTGAGGACGTACTTGGATGGGCCGACTTCACCTGCTGTGCGAACGCCAGCATAATTTCCATGTTTCCGAAGCTTTTCTAATTTAGCAACCGCGGCTTCATGGATTCTCGAGGTCAGCCTAGCTAAAGTTTTCCGTAGGTCACCACCACCACGGGCAGCAGCCGCCCATGTGGATCAGAGGGAGATTTGCCACCGTGTAGCTGGTTCGGCATGAAGTCGATGGTGGATCTTGGTACAGCTTTACTCTTATTTGTGCTTCCTAATGAAAACCCCAGGCTACTACTCGGCTTTGGAGGTCTTGCTGTGGGATGATCTTC